>JAZBHA010001988.1:0-11934 GCA_037464855.1 Iselma pallidipennis | reverse complement strand
GCAATAACAACTTCTTCTTTGGATTCGGAAACACCCATTATTGCACTTCACAAAATCACTTTTTTTTTCTTTTTTTTTTGGTTTACTACTTGTGTTGTTGTTTCATTTGATCATTTAATAATTTTTTATTTTGATATTTAGATTTGTGACAACTGGCAGGATCGCCATATAATGTGTGAAGCAGGTTCTTTATATTAAAATGTAGTTTATCTTATTATTCATTTATTAAAATGTTAATTACACTTATTTGTAACTATTTACCCATTACTATTGCTACCTATTGACTGCCTATCGATTACTGATTAATTAGTATATTAATTATCATATTACTAAGGTGGGGGTTTCTACATTCTCTCTCTCTCTCTCTCACATACACATATACATTCTTTCTCGCTCTTACACTCTATTTACCACTACAACATAACCACGATTTGTATACAATATATAGTACTGGTGATCAACGAGAAACATAACAGTATTATTAAATACCAAAATCATCAATAATGACCATTAACCAACAAAAACGACATACACAAATGATAAACAATGACTAAGTTGGGAAGTCATAGACCAAGAGCTGACCGTAAAAAATCCAGCCAATAAGGTAACAGGATAAAATGTTTTGAAAATGGTAGTACGCATAGCGACTATGGAAAAAATCATTTTGTGCCTGAGCGGAACTTGTGCGATAACGTTTTCTACCCCTATTTCCGGTCAATTTTTTGCACTGCAACTCAGCCAATAAAGTAACAGCTCAAACTCACTGCCATGACTTAGAGTACATAAAGTTATGTAAGAAAAAATGTTTGTGCCTCATTAAATCCTGTGCGAAAGTTTTGGCACAAATGTTTATTTATTTATTTTTTTGACACGTTACTATACCTATCGGGTAACAGCTTCAAATTACCATAAAATTAAAGTATATACTTTTTTAAAATGAAATATACATTTGTGCCACGTCTCAGTCTGTGCGAAATACCTGGCACAAAACTTTATTGTTGCCATCCGAAATAGTCCAGTAAATAGCGACATAAGAAGACCAAAACTTCAAAAAAATTTCGACCGAACTGAATTTTTGTGGAAACCTTTATTACGATGTCCTAAACATATCCTGAAAAGTACCCTTAATTCGAGACATAGGTTTTTGTTTTTTAGGGGGTGAAAGGGAGCGAATTTCACTTTTTTAGACTTATCTCGAAAAATATTTATGAGAAAAAATGTAGTTTATACAATTCTACACAAAAGAAGTCCTTAGCCTTTTTGTCGTAGAATCAACCGGTTTTGAGTAAAAGGTCCGAGAAAGTTTCAACTTTATATTCTTAAAAATAACTTGAAATTTCTAGTATAAAATATTACATGAGTATTGAGGAAACCATCGTTATAGTAGGTACTATTTTTTAGTGTAGTATTATTTTTTCATTTCTACTCATCATCATTATCATTATCAATGTTATTAAATTCCACCTCTTCGTCTGTCTCTACCAGAACAATGTCCTCAACTAAAAGGGGTGTGGGCTCACCTTCGAACCAAAGTGGTTCGATTTTGTCGCCACCGACAATCCAACCGCATTGTCCTGGTAAGAATTTGACGCAATTTCTTTCCGTAGCATTTTGCCACATTGACGTTATATAAATTGTACGTAAAATCTTTTGCTTAAGTGATCTCCAGCATGGGGGAATTACAGTGGAATCAAAGTTTTTCACATTTTTTATAAAATATTCCGCAATTGACGTTGACGCAAATCGATTCTGGAAAATTAATAACCTAGCCTCATTTACGTTGTTACAATTTATGCCGTAAAATTTGCATGTAAATTCTTGTAATATTCCCATGTTTTTTATATTATCAATTTGTTCAATTGTGTTTAAACAAGCAAAGACTTGTTGAACTTCCAAATTTTTTTCAAATTCTTTAAACAGCTTCGTTTTTCCTTTTCTATAAAAACTGGCGGTGTAATCACACCCTGTGTACGCGTGAAAACCCGGCAAAGCCCGACACAAAAGATCGCCAAGTGTTTCAGCTAATTTTGTACAATTTATACAATTTATTACATTAGACTTTGCTCCTATTGTGCTGAAATATATTTCTAATGTCGGTAATTTGTGTATATTTCCAAGTAGAATTACAAGAATATCGGTATCAGATGCTTTAATCATGACTTTTTTATTATTTTCCAATTTACTCAAATGATAAATGATTCGGGTATCCGCTTCTTCATGCTGACAATCGTAATTTTGTTCAACTGTTTTTAAAATAGTATTATCCAAAATTTGATATGAGAAACATTGATCGTTATTTGTAATATAAACTTTTTTATTCCGTAAAAATGGTGCCACATTATTATTACTCCAATATTCCGATAAGAAAGAAATTAATGCTTCTTTGAATTTAATATTTTTTAAAGCCTTATAAAAATCATTGGGCCTTTTTTGTGATGGTCCAACTATTGTATAAGGGGCATTAATTTCATTACGATTGAGCCTTTCTGTGTCCTTAATCGAGGGGATGAAATATCGATCAAAAACGATATGAATTTCGGATGCAGTTGTATTGCAAATTTTCGACAATATTACTTCTGCTATTTTATCAAAAGTTTGAGGAATGGATGGACCTAAATGATATAAAAAGTAAAACCCATCAATTATATCGATATCTATTCGAGTTGGTGGTAAATTCTCGTTAGAAGAGCATAATATTTTTGTAAGTACTGATTTAGCGGTTTTGTGCAGTTCCCCAGTACATTGGCACAAAGCAGGTGGTGCTGGTGATAATGGATACGATAAACATTGTGCCATATCAATTTTTTTTTCTAAGGCAATTGCTAGCAACCGGCCAAAAATATCACGCTCCATTTCAATTAAGACTTTTTTACTACCATCGGAATTTGTTTGCGTTTTTTTCAGACATTCCGAAGCAAAATTCTTAATGATATTCCTTTTTATTGAGCTTTCAAACCTATCGCGATCATTATTGCAAGCTATTATAAAATTTTCTTTCTGTTCTTCGCCTAGTTTATATACATCGAGTAGAAAAGAAGCAGTCTCCTGAGACGCAGCCGGACCGGTGACAATATTAAATAAACTATTAGCATCTATTCTTTTATAAAATGGATTTATATTTTTTTGTATTGTATCGATTATACTTTCTAAGCATTTTTGATCTTTATCTATTCTATGTGTGTCTAGTTCTTTGACGGTATCATTTGCTTCGGTTATTTTCAAGTTTTGTAAGACTGTGGATATAATTTTTGTTCGTATGCTATGACTCAACGCCCAACGTTGCCTCGCGGTAATAGAATTAGTGAAATGGCTTATACGTGTACCTGTTAGAGAATTAGCTGCATCGGCATTGATTGTTTGTTCTAGAGTTAAATCAACTGGTGCCCGAGAAAAGTTATTTTTTGTCCTTTTAACTCCAAACGCTCCATTTTTAAATTCTTCTAGTAATGGCGAATTATGTTTCTTCAAATGCATTAAATTACTAATATAATAAACAGTCCACCTCGCATAGTTTGGCTGATTCATAGCAAAAAATAAATTTGTTAATTCATATAAACTTAGTATATACAACTCAAAGTCACTATTCCTAATACTACGTGAAAGCGAAAAAAATAAATTTACAAAATGTATATACTGCATATAAAACTGCAGTTTTACCGTGCACTCCAGACAAAGTTAACTTATTATTATTAAGAATATCTTTTAAATCTTTTAATAAAATATCGCGATTTATTTCATATTCTGAAAAAAATTCTTTGATGTGTAACGTTTGAAGTGCAGCTGATAACAGCGGATGCAGTCGTTTGCATCTATTAAAATGTTTGCCGTCAATGAAGCCATTCGTAGAACCCTCAGCTATAGCTTCGGATTGCACTAGTACATCAACAATCCCCGAAGAATCAATATATTTGCCAAGAGCTTTAAAAAACGCCATTTCTATATGGAATGCTCCAAGATTAATAAACAAATCATCAAATCTCGGTTTTTCTGTGAGTTGTATCTGCATTGCCATTTTCGCAATTGCCAAATCATAAGTTACGATTATCTTTTTTTTGACGACATTCCTCAGCGATTTTTAATGCATGCATCATCGTTTCGTGAACTATTGTATAAGAAGTGGGGGAGGAATTAATCTGAGGCAAATAATCAACAATTTGACGTTTACTTTGATCAATTGTTATTTGATTATTAAAGCCTATCCACGTCGGAGTGGAAGGTAGTTCGGCCACAGATAAAGCCCATATAAGATTTTTTTATCAGAGGAAATTTTATTAATACAACAGTTTTGAAGAATCTCTGACATTTCTTTGTATGGCATCAGATTTGTTTTAGCGGAAGGTTTATTATAATACGGCAGTACATCACCTGGAAGTTGCTCAAGTTTTCGTCGTTTTTTTGGTGCTTTGTCGCTGTACTTATCACTAACACAACTTGTTGATGGAGGACTTGGTGCTTCAACAGATTTGATATTTCCTAAATTTTGTGATTTGCGTGGCGGTAAACTTAAATTTTCATCATCAGTGTGAGTAAATTGGTAAATAATACCTACGGTATCATGCAAGGTATCTTTACCTGATAAAGTTTCAACGAAACGGTCGTAGTTATCATAAGCAACATGAGTACTTAAATTACCAGCAAGACTGATACCAGAGGGAATTAATCGGTTTTCATCTACTGCAGTATAAGTTAATTCTGTTTCTAACTCCTCAGCAAGTGTATAATTAATCGAATGCCCATATCTATTTAATATAGTTAGTACTTTTCTACTGCTCGTTAAAGATTTCATTGCTAAGCTCAGTGTCAAATGCTTAGCAGGTTTTATACGACCTTTCGTGATAATATAAATAATATCAGAACATAAAGATTTAATTTTTATAAAATCATCAACAGAATTTTTCCGTCTGGTATCAGGCCCCTGAATTAAATTACACATAAAGTCAAATAGTAATTCAGGAATCTGGCAATCCCCCTCAATTATATTATTTAAATTTATGGCTTCCGAAGTTTTTTTTTTAAATGGACTTTACAGAATTCCGTACTTCATAAGCGATATTTTCAAATTTACATTTTTCGGCACTTTGTTGTACGCCACATTGATATATGAGTGTATCTACATCTAACCCCTTTTTACAAACTATTTTTTTAAAACTGTGCGATGGAGAAGAAGAAATCGTAATTTCGTCTCCATATGTATTCGATAACTTATCCTGCAGTTTATTTGCAGTATAATTTATTAAGTCTTTTCCTGTACTATCATTATTAATATCTAAAAACAACATTTTATATCGTTCATATAAGTCACTTAACAAATACACTTTATCATTTTGAAAAATTTCGACATCAATAAATTGACGAAAAGCTTCGAAAGTAGCTTTATGGTATTGCCTTCAACGAATTTTTCATATTTTCTTATAAAATTAACCTTACAAAGCCGATGGTAATCATAACAGGTGGAGTTGCTTAATTTTTTTAGTAGTGATTCATCACCTATTACTTCAGCATATTCCCGCGGGTTTTTTTTTACGAATTCGAGCGAAGTACACACAGATGTTTCGGTAACTTTTTTTCCCACTCTTTTTCTTGATTGTTCACAGAAGATGCATATTTTCTTTGGGTCAGAAGATGATCCTGAATGAGTTGTATCATCATCAATATCCTCTTCCTCAATTGCCAGTGGGTTTTCCTTAATCTAAACAAATAAATTCAATAATTTTTGTGCTCAATGCTCATCTAGGAAATGTACACCATTACTCAAAAAAATATATACAGTAATACGCAAAAATTGACTAACCAGGGTAGGCTCTCCAACATTGGAACTACTCATATCCATTTGTGTCAGCTCTTTATCACGACTCCGTTCGTCAATGTCGACATTTGAATCAGAAGGGCTCAGCAAGACCTAAAAATTATTTAATATTTATATACATAATTAAAAATAAAATGCTTTAGTAATATGAAAACTTGGATCGGTCAAAAAAGAACCATGGGGAAACTTGGGTTGCGTTCGAGTTTCATATCAATTCTTTGACTGGTAAGACTATAATAATCATTTTTAATTGTACTTACATCTTTATTTCGAAATGTCGCTTCGAATTCTTCCTTATATTTCTGTTTTAACACTGCAAATTTCCTAAAACAGTCTAAATAATATGCAGCATCATTTATTGTCTTAGGAAATTCAGTGTCCCAGTATTTGAATTTTTTTTGCGTACGAAAAATTTTCATACGCCTACACTTTTCGAAATTAGCTTCGTTAAAGTCTAGGCAATTATTACTAAGCCCACATAAAAAACACGCTTTCATTTTTACAATTTTTTAACACTGTTTGCTTAGACAAAACTAACGCTTCAACTGTACGCGTGTACGCCGCACTAGACAGCATTACTCTTTGTCTTATTTTAGTAGCCAATTTCTTCTGGATGGCAACAATATAAAGTTTTGTGCCAGGTATTTCGCACAGATTTAGACGTGGCACAAATGTATATTTCATTTTAAAAAAGTGTATACTTTAATTTTCTGGTAATTTGAAGCTGTTACTCGATAGGTATAGTAACGTGTCAAAAAAATAAATAAATAAACATTTGTGCCAAAACTTTCACACAGGATTTAATGAGGCATAAACATTTTTTCTTACATAACTTTATGTACTCTAAGTCATGGCGGTGAGTTTGAGCTGTTAAAAGTAACAGTGCAAAAAATTGACCGGAAATGGGGGTAGAAAACGTTATCACACAAGTTCCGCTCAGGCACAAAATGATTTTTTCCATAGTCGCTATGCGTACTACCATTTTCAAAACATTTTATCCTGTTACCTTATTGGCTGGATTTTTTACGGTCAGCTCTTGCTCTATCAGGTTAATGACGAACATGGGTGGGAAGCAATCATATGATTACAATAGATTCGTCGTCAATCCAACTAACCAATCAAAATCAAACAATAACCGCGAAAGTACAAACATTATCATTTCTTTAAAATTACATTATAGATCTGGCTGACGTTATTGACATCTTCTTTGAAGTTCACGCAATTGTTAGACTTTATGAATAACGACTCACTAAAGCATCTCTTGAAAACGTTCAGTTCTTTATCTAAAATTTTGATATTCTCGAAATCGAAATGATGACCCTCGTTAAAGTGATGAACAGCCAAAGCAGTCCTATTTGTTTTATCAAAATTTTTACAGTCATTCATATGCTGTTTTTTGCGATGTACTAGGTACTGCTTTGTCTGTCCAATATAACACAATTGACAGTTTTTACAATCTATTTTATAAACCAAATTAGACGCAAGGTCATCACCATCAACATCTTTTACTTTGGTGAAAAACATTCACCTACAGTATCAGAATAAGATGGGGCTAGGATAAAACCATGTGGTCTAAACAGTTTCGTCGTGTAATTGAATAAAAGTCGACGATACGGAAAACTAAAATACATACAATCTCGATCAATGCCAGTTGGACGAACATCATTAGACAGTAACATCCTATCCATGATACCATTTATAAACTTTACAGGATAACCATTTTTTCTTAGCAACCGTTTAATTTTTATTATATTATCATTATGAAATTGGTCACTACTCAACTCCTTAGATCTCTTTACCAAATTTTTGATTTTTGTGACAACCTATGGTTGGAATAATAGTTAACAATCCTACCCGAACAAGAAGGTTTAGTATACCAACAAATCGAAACCGTACTGTCCACAACAATCACTGATACATCCAAAAAATTGATACGACCATCCACCTGGTGTTCTTTCGTGAATTTTATTGACGTGTGAAAGGAATTAAAACCATCTAACACTCCCTCAATTTTGTTGTCAGGTACCAATAATAGTGTGTCATCCACATAAAGCTTCGCCAAAGGTACACGAAAATCAAACCTATTCAGGACCATATCAAATAACGTATTCATAATCAAATTGGCCAAAGAAGGGCTAGCAGGCGCTCCCATTGGTGTGCCATGGATCTGTTGATAGTAACCATCCTTCCACTTAAAATAACTCGAAATGAAGCAGAACTTGACCATTTCCAAAAATATGTCTTTAGGAATAGACGTATAACACGAAATCAAATTCCATTTTTTCTTTATAGTATCAATGACCAATTCTTGAGCGACCGAGGTAAATAAGGATACAACATCAAGGGATACAAAAGAATGCCCCTCAGGCACCGCCATACCATCTAACCAACTCTTTATCTCAAAAGAATTTCTAACATTATATCTTGACGTAGATAACATAGCCGATAAAACACCATGTACAAATTTTCCGATATTGTAACCAGGGGAGTTTATACAACTAACTACCGGTCTGGAACTTTTGCGTTGGGTCCTTAGATAAAACTTTATATGTATCCGTATCTCCAATCAAACCATTCAATGAACCTTCATATTGATGTGTATACATCACCGTTGTCATATTCCCTTTGTCCGATCTTCCTACTACAACATGAGCTGATTAAACTTTTTTTATATTGTTTTTCTTTATATTTTCAAATACCGCATCATAAAGTTTAACACTAAACGACAAAACTTGACCATAATGTTGCTGTGCTAAATTATCAAACAATAACCTTCTTGAAGTCTCGATATTCATTTTTAATTTCTTGATATTCCAAAATGTAATCTTTATTTCTAAATCCAAAATTGACTTTTTAAACTTCTTCAATGTTTTATCAACTAGAGGCAGGTAAGGGTGATCACCCTGCATTAAAGTATACGTACTATTAAAGTTTTTTGTAATATGGTTGGGGTAGATATGACGTTTCCGACATCTTAGCAAAAACCTCTTTCTATTTAACATGGACGCCATCTTTTTACTATCACCAGTGAATCTCTTCACCAGTCTATATACGTCAATACCATAGATGTTCAATATAATAGCAAACAAACCCATAGAATTATTAATATCCATCGTTTTCAAAAACGTCCAATTTACTAGGAGTAATTGTGAATGAAACAGCTCGTATAACGGGTTATATGGACTATAATTGGTCAACTTAATTGATCTACATACAAAACTACTTATAACAACGTCTACGTAGAGAATCTCTACTTCCTCAGGACTGGAAAAACAAATCAAAACGATTTTCAACATAAATCTTGTTATTTTCAGCAATGCATCTACATACACGTATAATATATTATGTATGTACCTATGTATATGTATAAACACAAACAAATACGTATAAAAATTATTTATGATTAGGAATTGAAAATTAAAAAAGGTGATTAAACAGTGCTCGTTTCGTCAGTTTTGCTGTTGTTTGTGTAGCAAAAAAGTCTAGTGGGACCACGTAGAGGCGAGCACCACATCCCCACCGGGACAAGGAAGAATAGATTTTTGGATTATGTTAGAAAGTTACAGTGCTGTTAATTACTAAATATGTATTGGGGAAAAAGGGTAAGGAAAATAAAAAAATTAATATGTAACTAGTAACAGAAAGAGGCAACAAAGAGTGGTAAAATAGAGAGCACCGGAAAGGAGAGAAATGAAAATGAAAATATCGAAAGACATGTTAATTAGGATGAAGTGTTGGGCCTGGATATAAGCTAGAAGCTGCAATAAAAAAATTGCATGCGTATGAGTGTATGTATAATATATCCGTTTATCTTTTTTGATAACTTAAGACAGAGCAAGGCGGAGAGTGCTGGATTGCATGACAATTTATAGGCTGATCCTAAAAATAAACGTATGTTCGCACGGTGGATTCCGAAGCGTGAATTGTACGACTTTAGCCATTCTTAATTCTAATTGGTTAATCCACAATGAGAACATGGATAGTTTAAGACTGGCGGTCCTTAGAGCTGGCATACATGCTTCAACTTATTGTCAGCATTAAATTCCAGAATACTTGGTGACTTAAGTTGAGCATCTTCTCTACCATAGCTATCACTATGTTTCTTTTTGTTTGCATTTGATGTGCGGGATGAAAATTCAGTAATCTATCACTAGCAAAACTGTCGACCTGACCCTATTTTTGGTGTTTTATTACCTCGTAACTTATTACAACAAAATACCAGTTGTTCCAATAATAAAATCATAATCTGATTCATCATCATAAATATGAACACCATTATTTGCTGTTGTTGTTGCTGATCGTCGTGTTCTACTGCATATTGCAACGTATCAATTAATAATAAATTAAAACAAGAATCTATTTTAAACAAGTTGTACCTAATTTATGACGTTTTATTTTTATCACTCAAATCAAGTAGATATAGTAGTTGATCAGTCAGATTCCAGGATGTGTCTTTTTTTTGTGGAAATAATCTGTTTCTTCTAAACGAAAAAATTTAGTGGAACATCTGCCTAATAGGGCCATATTTTTAAACATAAACCGTATAGCGGAATTTTCTTGTTGCATAGGCATAGGTTCCACACCATACCATTTCTTTTTGTCTTCTTTCTCTAACAACCGCTTGTAGGAGCTAGAACAAAAAGTCAATTAGTATAAATACATATTTTATGACAGTGCGTCAACAAATAAATGCCAAGCAATAAAGACAACCCGTTTTTAAGCATATATCTGTATTTACAAATTTATTATAGATATTCTTTCGATCAACATTTAGCCGTATTGTTTTTGTTAAAATCGTTGTATAAAGCGCAACAAAAGGTACCAAATAAGTATTGTCTGTAATTACTTTTAGTGTGTGACCAACTTTGGTCATTTCGCGGGTGTTTGCCCGGGGAATAGCTAGCCACTAAGGTGAGAATTATACTAGCTAGTCCAACTAAATAAATGGTTTATTCAAATGAGGAATCAAAAATAAAACACACACTCTACAACTATTTACAAATATGTACAAAACTATATACAAGTGGTGACACAGACGGGTCCGATCGCTAAGCAGCCACTGCAGAGTCAGCACTCTCTCGTCCGCCGATAGCCGCAGTAAGAGGGACAGGACAACGGAGCGGTCCTCAGTTGCCGACAAAGCCACTGTGTTGCGGTGTAACAGTCAACAAATACCCCTGGCCGCCCACAAGCCACTGCAGAGGAAAAACAATACTAACAATAATAACAATAATCCTTCGGTCGCCAACAAAGCCACTGTGAAGGGGCAGGTACCCTCGGTGGAAGAACCACTTCGAGAGATAGGACGGGGACAGGTGTCTTCGACGGCCGAGTCGTCACAATTTATAGCGGTCGGTTATCAGTTCGGCGGTCCCCACCGCTGTGACTTGCGTACTGCGGCTACATGCGTGTGGTGGGAGAGCGGTCAGTGGCGGCGAGCAGCGTTGGTCTGTTACAAGGATTATTTTTCAACATAATTTTACAAACGTTAGGAAAAACCGTTATTGTCCAAAATTTGTTAAATAAAGCAACAATATCGGGAATATGGACCATTTTTTATTACATTTTTTATTAAATGATTCAACTGACGTTTCGCCTGTTACTCAAAGCATCTTCAGAGCTATAATACAAATACAAAAATTTTGTATAAGGGTAAGAGAGACAAAAATTGGTGTGTTTAGGTAGAAGTTTACCTGCTCTGGACAATGAAGAAGCCCCTCCTTCACTTCTACCCAAATACACCAATTTTTGTCCATGTTACCCTTATACAAAATCTCAATATCTGTGGTCACTCTCGCCTCAGCCTCTTTTCGTCTATGTATAGTGAGCTTCATCATCTAAGGAATATCGACGTTTAAAGTCTAATTAGATTATGGTAGGGTCCAATAAAAGACTCCGGTTTCTTCAACCATTACAATAGAGAATTATAATTTACAACCCTAAACAGATGCTAGAAAAGAGAGATCCTTTTTAAAAAGCAAGTAGGTATAATTTTCTCATAGATTTTTATATACTACTAGATGTCGTACTTCCTATCTCTAACACTGACCGAAAGTGAAGGCAAAAAATCTGGTAGGCAAGCCGGTTTGGCCTACCAATTTCGTTAAGCAGAGCAGACTAGGACGATC
>JAZBHA010001987.1:0-11956 GCA_037464855.1 Iselma pallidipennis | reverse complement strand
TCTAGCCACACACTTGTGCGTGGCTAATTGGTCTCCCCCAAGACTATTTTGTTTTTCTTACATAAGTAAAATATTTCGATCTCGAATATTATACTAATATATAAACTACTACTTATTTTTAATTTTATCGTTGTGAATCCATTACATATGTATGTATATAAAAGTTTAAGAACTGCAATAATGAAACGGGAACTTTCATTTAACACTAGAAGGGCTGCAGAGCTGCAGCCCTGCGGCTCTTATGGAGGAGCCGCCACTGGTTGTTAGTAACATTTCTGACAATTTTCCTTGTTTCAGCTGAAAAGTTGAAAAATGGTTTATACTTGACGACGAAAACTGTTGTCCTTCAAAAGTGTACCGCTAAGAAAAGAAAAGCTTGAAAAATGCTGATCTAAACTGACACTGAAATATGGGTGTTAGAACTGAAATCCTTGAGTGTTATTTTGGAAACTTATTTCTGATTGTTCCTTTAAATCAACAATCAAAAGACTAATTATATAGTTTATTGTACACAAATCTATAAATTAATAAATAAACAGTTCACCATATATCTTGTACTATCTTAGAATGATGGAAAATGTTAATTATATTTGATAAGCGGATATCTACTTCCGTTCATCACAAACTGTATAACTTTTTTAGAGTAGAAGATGTATCTTCATATCTATTCATTCTGTTAAACTTTATTTTATGAAAATATTATCAAGTTCCTTTTGAATAAAGATTTGAAAAAAATTTTACCATTACTTTAATTGTTCAAGTTCTTATTCAAACATCTTATTAACTTATTATGAAGTAGGTTTCCCTGTTGGAAAGATTTTTATATATCTTAAGGTTAGGTACATTTTTTAATTACTACCAAAATAATTTTGCTCATAAAAAAACTTTTACTTGGACAAACTATATCTACCAATAACCAACTATTTTTTAAAAGCACTGACAATCATAGCAATTCAAGCACAAATCTTCATCTCCATCTTCATCCCCTCCTCGCTCCTTAGGTATTCATGTCAACTGTAAATGGGTGGGGAGGAGATGAAGATAAAGATAAAGATTTGTGCTTGAATTCATCTGAATGAGTCTTATGAAAAATGTGTAACCTCCCATAAGAACCAACGCTTTCAAAAAAGACGTGACAGTTTTGTTTATTTGGTCCCGCTGTAACGTGCGGAATCGCCATCTACACGCTTCAACTTCCCCGATCCTTTAGTAAACTGGACTTCCTGTGGGCCAGCGGGTTAGAGTAATGGGGCAGACCCACGCTTGGAGTATGTACTCCAACCACCTGACTCGCGGACAACCCAGCTTACTCAAGTAACCTCACCAGGAAGTTGGAGCGTGTAGACGGCATCTTAATCACGTTTAACCGCCTATATAGTCTGTAACAAGATATTGAAGAATGACTTTTGACCGTAATTCGCCCATTTATGACGGGCTTGTCGATCAAAAAACCGCAACCTATACAAACAGTGCATCTGGTATTCTTATGACAGAACCGGACTTCAAAGATTGTACACAAGCGGGACGAATAAATTTCAATTTAATCTTTCTGAAATATTTGAGTACGGGCCATTCCGCAACATCCAAGGAACTTTTTCGTACTCAGACCCTTGGAAATCAACTGTATTGTACTATGTGGACAAGTACGCTGTAAGACCATCACAGAATCTACCTTACGGAAAAACAATGGACTTGACTGCTTCACGTAACATACACTGACAGCACACAAAACGGGTGGTACTGGTGGTACCCTCTAGATCAGTGATGGGCAAACTACGGCCCGCCTGAAGGTTCTATCCAGCCCGCCGCAAGTTAAAAAAATCATCACTTCTCATAATTAGTACATCGCAGTTCGAACCTGTATATAAGGAGCTTTTAAAAATGCAGTTGCAGTTTCATTCATCACATTAATATTTGTACGCTGTTTTTAAAATGTTAAATCTTGGCCCGCTAATTTTTTTTCTTTTGTTCTTTGGCCCGCTCCCAAAAAAGTTTGCCCATCACTGCTCTAGATGTTATAAGTTATAAGCGCCCTATCAATTCAAATTGTTCAAGTGCTGTGGTGGAAAAGGTAGCGCAAGTTTCCACGATTTGAGTGAGGGCTGCACATGGCCCATTATCAATGATGAAGCTGGAGATGAAGACGAAGACGTCCATTTGAATTCCTCGGAAAATTGACTATTTAGAAGGAGATTTTTTTAAGTCAGAATTTTGAAGTCAGTTCGGTAATAGTCTACTTCAGTGGCGTAACTTTAAATTTGCGGCCCGGAGGCAGGGTTTGGTAATGAGCTATTTCCCTATACAGGGTGTAATTAACATCCCCTACAATATTCAAATCTCATCATTCTATGGGGAATAGAGATAAGGACATTTTGAAGCGTCAAATAGAAAAAAAAACAAAATTGTAACCATTGGTTACCGTAATGTTGTCGTCGACCGTAATGTGATTGCTGATAAGAATGCAACTATCACCAACAAGTCTCGTATTCTCATGACATAGAATTACGGAAATCACATAACAAATGCAATTACTGCAGGGAAGTTACACGAAATATGAAATACGCGTAGAAAAACTCCCAAAAATTGTCCGTATCACAATATTACAACTACTAAACACTAAAGTAATTAATTACTAATAACAGATAATAAACAGTAGTCAACTAACAGTATGAATTCGCCTACAAATACACGTGCAAATCAACATGCTCAATGCAGTGGCACCTGAAGAAAGATAAACAGATTCCTTCGTTACCTATACATATCTGGCATGTTTGTTCGATTCTAGCGGCTGTTGACAAAATATTCAGCGCCTTTTTGTTTCGAAAACGGGACCTCATATCGATATCGACACCCCAATACATAATAAAAATCTGCTCTATTTTTTGTGAATTAACAGTGGTTTGAATTATGTTGTTAGGGATTTCAGTTACACAGTCTATACCCATATTTGCGGGTTTATGTGTAACCTGTAATATATTTTAATCCACTTCTCCCCGGTGGGGCCCTTACCTGCATGTGTCCGGAGGCAATTGCCTCCGTGCCTTACGGTAGTGACGCCACTGGTCTACTTGTTTAAGAGATTGCATTTTGAGACTGACAATGAGTTATATAAGTTTGTTTATTACATATAACAATAAAAAGCGAATGCTTTTATCCTTAATTTTGTTTCTTATTTAAAAACGAAGTTTTCTTATTACCAGTTTAACACTTTTGCTTCAATTCATATTGATAAACAAAATTTAAACTAATTAGTATACATATGTCAGTATAATTGTTAATAATCACTAAATGACGTATAACCAATATTCATCAGAGATAAAGAAAATTACCAGACGTAAGCAAGAAATATCTTTTATGACCGGAAATTGTCAGTATTCTTTAATTAATTTAATTATAATTAAAAAATACTCGATGTGCAAATATCCAATAGGTACCTACAAGAAATAATTTCACAGGTAGCTAGCCATTCAGATCCAGGTATAGATTTCAAGTCTTTTACAACAAAAATAAATAAATAAACCAACGAGGTTTTTTTTGTTGTTATCAATTGGTGCATACCAGTCAGTGCAGCTGTACATCATTTCAAAAGCAATTTACCTGCTTGGTTTGAGTTCAGGTAAAAAACAAAAACGTTCAATTTTTATCTACCGATTCCAGTCTCCAAAACTCTTGAGTTCATTAGACTTGAAAAGGTAGTAGTTTTATACAGAAATTCATCACAACAAAATATTGAAAGTGAAAACAAAAATGTAGATAGAATTGATAATAATCCGACTTTAGTTAAGTTCAAATACCGATTAATTAGATTTGCAAAAAGATCTCATGAATTATTAATACATAGTTTCTTATTTATTATAAATAATAATAATTAATTATTATAATATATAGAGATTGGTATTTCAAACATATTGTTGTTATTATTGCAGTTAACAACCTAAATACCGGACACCGGTAAAAGTTACACTCAAATTAGATCACAACCACTTTCTAATACTTGTTGCATGGAAGATGCATCTATTATTGTCTGAGATTAGAATAACAAACAAGCAAAACAGGGTAGTGATCGATTGATTACCGTGTAAGTAAACAAAACGCCAAATGGATAGAGATGGAAATTACCTAGAAATTTTCTTGAACTTTATTGTTTTCTTGTAAATGTGTGGATTTTATCAAAAAAGAACACCAAATCCAATTACAAAATACGTTTAATTCACTATTTGAAACACTACTAGCACAGCACTACGAACTACGAAAGCTCATATAATAAACACACCAACCACATGAAAACCAATCTCTATCTCTCCCCAATTTATTTGATTGTGACGAGCACGTTTACACCGTAGCCTCCACCCAAATGTACGGAATGATTATGTTAGTCACGTAGTCACTATCACTATCACTTACTCTACAAATAATTAAAACTATAATGTAATATAATCAGTTGAATAGTATTTATATAGTTATTGTAATTATTTGGCTGATCAAAATTTGTTAATAATGTCAGTAATTTCCCGCCGTAATTTGTAAAACGTTCTATATGTAGGCTGTAAACATGGCATATACTGGCAACAACAAAACCGGCATCTTTCCTGCCTAGTCCTGTCAACCCACAATAGAACGATCTTTATTCGGCCGCCTCCGCTACAAATACACAGATCCACACACGTTCCAATTCAACATAAGAGCTTGTCTAGTTAAATTTTTGATATTTCTTAAATAAATTAATTAGAAATTTACAAATTATTTTAATTTATATTTAAAAAAAAAGGATATTTATTTGAGGTTATAAAAATGGCCGGTATTTTTACGAAGTTTCCTAAATATTTGCCACAAACTTACGGGAAGAATTGCCTACAAACAAGAAATTGTAAGTATACTTTATATTATTGTTATTAATACCCAAATGAAAAATTTTCATTTACTATAATTACTGAGTAATTATGAGATACTTAAGTCAGATATTGAGAGAAATTTAATTTGAAAGCTCATGAGCGCGTTGGCCTTGACCATAACAATTGAAATTTGAATTTAAAAATGTAAAGATAAGAAAAGTGTTGTTTTTTTTGTTCAAGTTTTAATGCATTTTTTTCTAATTAAAATATTTACGACAAAAAAAAATTATTACACGTGTATATTATGTACGACGCAATCTTTATGTCTTTTCCATAATAATGATTTAATCTCGCAACATTGACCTGTTGAGGTTTTTTTTTTGTAAAAGATTGATTTTACACAAATATTTATCCATTTGTGCGTTTTAATAAAAATATATTTTATTTTTGAAAAGAATATAATTTTTGATGTGGTTGATTCAGTTGGACCCGCACCCATCTCTAATTTTCTCGATAAGGGTGAATGTCCGTTACAATTCGTACTATCTCATATCAGCATCCATTTTTGATTTCTATAGATTAGAAAGTGGAGATTTTAATAAATTTTATTGTTTCTACTTGAAAATCAGATAATCTCTTTAAATGGCATAATTTCTAAAATCTGTTATCAATCAATTGATATCAAAATATATATTTATTATTGTATTCGTGCTAATTTATTATTATCATTATAATAATTATTTAGTTATTAAAAAATATTTCGATAAAACTATTTTTACGCTAATTATAGTAATGGATTATTTATTTTTAGTATTAAATTATTTAGAGAGTGAATGATTATATTTTATGATTGTGCTGTATTGTTTTAAAAAAGATAATAGGTGACTGCCCCTTCCCCCTTTTAAGGTCATAATCCATAATAAATATTTTCTATTGCTTCACTTAATCTAGATTTATGTAATATGTTTTCTTAAACAGAACAAGAAAACAATTCACAAAAAAATATAAACAAAACTCATGTTAGGGAGATATTTTCCCCACATTTACACTAAACCCTAAATCCTGATAAAAAAAAGCCAACAAGTGTATTTATGTTATGGTGTTCATCAACATACAGGGGCGGATCTACAATGAAACTTCATGGCCCCCGGCGCCTAGTTTTCTTTTGGTGCACGTTATTGAGGGACCCCCTGCAAATGCCTAGATCCGCCACTGTCAACATGTTGATAAAAATAACGTTTTGTGATATTTATTGAATTAAAATAGCTGATAGTGGATCGATTTCGACTCATTAGTTAATGATCCCAGCATCTTATTTGGTGAATCAAAACAAAGAGATATCTACTCAACAAGACCCCTGTCTTCCCATCGCTTATTTTAATTCAATTAAATATCTAGAAGATTATTTAGTTATTGTTATAGTTAGTGGCTCATCTTAGAAAAGGTGGAAGAGGCGGACGCTTCGGGACATCATGCGGGAGCAATATTTTTCGAAACTAATGCAAAATTTTTAGTCACGAATGTTAGATTTTCTTTTATATTTTTCGGTGGGGGTTCCCAATATTTTTTCTGCTTAAGGCTCCCCAAGGCAAAATTCGTCATTGGTCATTATTAATAACAGCCTGAGAAATCTTTAGGTTATTAATCTAAATACAGTGGAACACGGTTTACACGAAATTATGGGGACCCTGAAGATTTTCCGTTTTAAACGAATTTCGTATTGAAAGAATATTTGAAAATCATTATATATCTAATGACACTTGTTGATAAAACTCCGAAATTTCAATTTTTATACATTGGAGGACTAGGAAAAATGTCTCCTATCTTATTTGCCATTTTCACATACTTTCACGTATAAGTATAAACTAAAAGCCGGTTGAGGAATAACTGAATCTGTTAACTTTAAAATGTCCGATCTATCGCGAAATTCAAGCTTATATATATACTGAAGGTAATACGTTTTTGGTCATTAAAAAAGTTAAAATAACAGTGTTAAATTTATTCCGTGTTATCCGTTCATATTTGTATAGACATTGCGCTCTGCAAGTTATTTTTCCTTTCGTGTTAAACGATATTAAGCGTTAACTGTTTCATGTTAAAGGAACCGATTTACATTAGAAAGGATAGCAAGATCCAAGATCCAGTTAAGCGTGTTCGTGTTAACCGTGTTCCACTGTATTTCTTAGGCCGCGTCCGCATTGATAAAGATTTACGTTGTGTGTTGAATGCTGGAATTCAACACACAAATTTGCGTTCTTGCTAAATAACTGTTCACGTTGTGCGTTGTGCACTGGTGTTCGACACGACCGTTCGTTACTGGTTACATCGATTTGATGTTTTTTAGAAAGACCGACAACAATTTTTTTCCCGTTCGTATGCAGCGCCCACGTCTACACTCATAGTGATATAATATATCAGTCCTAGACATTTTGTGAATATTGACTTCTACCCAACAAGAGTTTGTTTACAACCTCAGCAACAATAGTCAATTTTAATTTATAATCTTGAACAGATGCGCAGAAAAAGAGAGATCCGTTCCTAAAACCAGGTACATAGTTCCTAGAAAATCGAGACCCAAGTAAGATTGTAAATTAAAATTGTCTATTGTTGCTAATGCGACAAACTCGTTTGATGATCTGACTTTTAAGCTAATATTCATAAAAATTGTAAGTTGACTATTTTTTATCAATATGGATGGAGCGTTAGATGCGTTCTCCACTAATTGTACAATATACAATACATATTGTATTATACAATATTGTATAGATAGGCCGCTTTAAGAAAAACCAAACCGGCGCATATTGTAGGCGTGTTCGATACATTTCGGTCAATGGAATTTCGATATTTGCAGCGCGGGCTCGTTCCACTCCCTCTGCGCATTCGATGGTTGGTTTTTCTTAAATCGGCCTATCTATACACCTATGTAAGTGGAACCCATGGATAATTGAAACGGTTCAAAGCATATATGATACTGTATTGAAATACAAATGAAATATGTGCATGACTATATTTTATAATATAATAAATATTTTACTCCTATTTCTTATTTTCATCATTGAGTAGATCATAGAGAAATTATTGCAAGTTGTTACAGTTCGCAAATTTTCTATTCCTATTTAATTTTTATCCGATAGTTTCCAGTCCAATAATCACAATCAAATATAGGCACATTTGATAAATGTATTGTAGGCTGAGCTAACAATAAGACTGGTTTAATCAGTTGCATAACAAACAAATTTATCAGTTCATTTAAAGCGGCGTCCACCTTCATAAAAATTTACGTTGTGCGTTGCGTGTTGACGCGTTCAACGGACAAATTTACGCCGCAAGGTAACTTTCTAAAGAACCATTCACTATTGTACCATTCTAAAACTATATTAACTTGTATTTCGCCGCAAGTTCTTTTGATATTTTTAGAAAACCCGATTACGATTGTAGCGTATGCATTAAATGTCACATACGCATAAACTTGCATTAAATACAACGCGCAATGTAAATTTTTACCAATGTGAATACGGTGTAAGAATAAATTACGAATACATACTGTTTTAAAGGAAAAATAAAATAAACAGTACGGTTGATAATACGAATAGCTTTATTATAATTCACCAACAAATAAACACTATTAGCGTCAAACCCTCAAATATCTGGGTACATTACTGTATTGTTATAATTTAACTTCTTTTATATGCAATGTGCGTCAAGGGAAATGTAGTAGGTAGAGATAAAATAAGCTCAAGTTCAATTCTTCCTCTTTTTATTAGCTCTGTCTTTTCTTGTTAACTGTGTCATTAACACTATTGATTAAAATATCCTATTATGCAAACTGCTAGACTCGTTAAAATTGTTTTATTTTAATTGACTATGTATGTAAGAATTAGAGCAATTGTTTACAAGATATCAGTTCGAACCAGTTTAAGAACCTGTCTTTTTGAAGTGAAAGCTACCGATAAATGACTTGTTGTTAAAAAAATAACAATTTCCGTTTTTTTTTTCGTAGATGCTTCACAGACAAGAGTGGTGGCTAAAAATCCAGTGGTTGAAATGGATGGTGATGAAATGACAAGAATTATTTGGCAAAAAATTAAAGAACGTTTAATATTTCCGTATGTAAAATTGGAATCATTATATTATGATTTAGGTTTACCATATAGGGATCAGACAAATGATCAAGTAACAGTTGATGCAGCTAATGCAATATTAAAACATAATGTTGGTATTAAATGTGCAACAATAACACCAGATGAGGCTCGTGTTGAAGAATTCAATTTAAAGAAAATGTGGTTATCACCAAATGGTACAATTAGAAATATTTTAGGTGGTACAGTATTTAGGGAACCAATTCTATGTAAAAATATTCCAAAATTAGTACCTGGTTGGACAAAGGCTATTATAATAGGTCGTCATGCACATGGTGATCAATATAAGGCCATAGATTTTGTTATAGAAAAACCCGGTACTGTAGACTTAGTTTATACTTCTAATGATGGTACAGTAAAGAAACGTGAACTGTTTAAATATAATACCGGCGGTGTAGCTATGGGCATGTACAATACAGATGAATCTATTCAGGCTTTTGCTCATTCATCATTCCAAGTTGCTTTACAAAAAGGTTGGCCATTATATCTGTCAACAAAAAATACAATTTTGAAAAGATACGATGGTCGTTTCAAGGATATTTTTCAAGAGATTTATGAAACAGCATATAGACCAAAATTTGAAGCCAAAAAAATCTGGTATGAACATCGTCTAATTGATGATATGGTAGCACAAGCATTAAAATCTTCAGGTGGTTTTGTATGGGCGTGTAAAAATTATGATGGTGATGTACAATCTGATATTGTTGCTCAAGGCTACGGTTCATTGGGTATGATGACTTCCGTTTTAATGTGTCCTGATGGTAAAACAATTGAATCAGAAGCCGCCCATGGTACTGTCACCCGACACTATAGGTAATAATAAAAAACAAAAAGTTCTAAAACTGATTTTCGAAAATAATATAATTGTTTAAATGATAGGGAACATCAAAAAGGTAATCCAACATCAACTAATCCGATTGCATCGATATTTGCATGGACCCGTGGCTTAGAACATCGTGCCAAATTGGATGATACACCCGATTTAGAGAGATTTGCTAAAACTTTAGAACAAGCGTGTATTGATTGTGTTGAATCTGGGAAAATGACCAAAGATTTAGCAGCTTCAATTCATGGTTTACCTAATGTTAAACCAGGAATGTATCTAAATACTCAAGATTTCTTAGAAGCTATTGCTGAACAATTAGAAAGAAGTCTTGCTAAAAAGTAATTACAATTCATAAAATGTCCTTAGGTTTGAATTGTGACCAACTTTTATATAAAAATTTAAATCAATTCCGTAAATATATTTTATTTAAATGTACATATATACATATGTATATAGTTTGTCTGCTTATTCGAAAAACTTATCCTACAACTGGAGATATATGTTCGGGATTGCAATGGGGCATGTTCCCCCCTCAAATGGTGGGAAATTGCGTCATTGCTTCCACCATTCGAGTGGAAACGCACTTTTTGATTCTACGCACTCCAAATTGTTCGGTTATTGTTTGGGCGGGAGGAGTTAACTATAGTGCGTTCGACGAGTACAAGAATGGTGCAAATAGTGGTGCACACGGTGCGGATATGTGCAGTAATACATCTTCAATGGTGGAACATGTGCCACTAAAGACTATATCATCAAGAAACATAAACGCCAACACGTTCGCCAGTTTCCATTTGACTCTGTTGACTACTATGTCAATTGACTTCGCTCCACCGAAGGCCGCTTACTGACAGGTGGAGACAAAATCAGCACCCTAACAAGCCAAAATTTTGTCTTAAAACAACTGTCTGACGAACTTCGCGTGATGTTCGATGAACTAACCAATCTGCCTATATGCATCTTGTGGAAAATTTGTATTGTTACATGCATTTCTATAATAGCTTCGTCTGGTCGTCAGTGGCGTAGTTATAAGGAGGGAATCAGCCACGGGTTTCTGGCAAGAGGTATGAGATGAATCTTTAGTAAAGTTTGCTTTTCTTGTCGATAATTGTATCGTTAGCGTATCGGCACGAGACTTTTTTGTTCGACGATTTCCTGATAGGGTATTAAGCTACGTTTTGGCTCAATCTGGTAAAAGCCCTAGCGACGCCATTACGGGATTCGGCTACAAAAAGGAGAGAAATATTCAGTGATAAGTTAATTTGAGTAAGACATTCATTTGAAACTACGTATACAAAACATCAGTTTCTGCTGTTGGTCCAATGAAATGCCATCAAACTAAAAATTCGCCCAACTAATGCGTGATAAATAACTATAAATATTGTTTAATTGCTGAAACCGGGACTTTTCGCGTCCCGGGCGTCTGCTTCCCGGGACGCGGGACTTTCGGTGCCTAAACCGGGATAGTCCCGGAAAAATCGAGACAGTTGGTCACTCTAGTCTTCTCAACATTTAGACGCGTCAACGATGCTGACCAAAGATTATGCTGACACTCACAATGGCACTGACACGTATAAAACCTAACTGTCACGTCTTAACAGCATTGGCACGATTTTCTTAGGTCATTGTAGCAATTAAGCATAAAATTTAAATTACATATTTTCATCAAGAAGTTCTGTTAATAATTGGTTGGCTGCATCAAAATTTACCTATTTTGAAAGAAAACTGTTACTCCAATATTTTCTTTTTTCCTTTTTCTAGATATTTTGCACAATTTTCAGTAATAAAGTGGCATTGACGCTACGAACGACAACACAAGCTGTGTTCGTCTCTGCAACTCTAAACGCACTTTTTGATCCCGTACACTCCAAAGCGTTCGGTTCCTGTTTTGGGAAAGGAGTAAATTCTATTATATATGAAATGAAGCATAGATATATATATATAGAACTAGATACAGAAAATCGGTAGAGGGGGGTAACAAAAATTGACGCCAGTCAAAGACTAGCAACTAGGTCTCTTGGAATACTGGTTGCATCAAGTTTCGAAGCAGGAAAACTATATAATCTACATATATCTTCTTGCTAACAATAACTAAAGGATAAATTACTAAATAAAGTAAATAAAAGAACTATGTCACTCATAAATTATGTATAATTGTAAAA
>JAZBHA010001986.1:0-11972 GCA_037464855.1 Iselma pallidipennis | reverse complement strand
GATTTTAAAATGGTTTATGTTGATTATGGGTAAAGGAGCCAAATCTATGATGAGCCCCAAGCTTTTATTTGTAGTCATACGGAACTGACAGTACTGTTGTAGCTAAAAACAAAATTATTTTTTACTTTTTAGTGCATTTTGTTAAATAAAAGCTTGTACTTTAAAAAAAAATTTTTATCTGTTTTATTTTACGTTTGTACAGCATTAGGGCATCTATAATCTGGTCACTTTAACTGTATGGTATAAGTGGAAGTTGACGATTTTTATCCCTTTAGGTTTAGGTGTTTAACAAGTGGGAGGCGTTATGCAACCAGTATAACAGAAGCGTGTGGCGGTATGCAGTTGTTACTATGGATAGGCGACATTGCATTTTGGAGCTCAATTTAAAAAAATAAGTAACTCCTAAAAAGGGTAGAAATGTCCTCTAAAAAGCTTTATATTTCCTTTTGGATCATCTAGGCGTCAATTCAATTATGTTTTTTCTAGAAAAGTGCCGTATTTCATTCGATTTATGTTCAAGTATCTATTAATTTCTAGTTATTTATTTTCAATTTTCTATTCATACAACTAAATGAATAAATAAAGAGATCTCGCAATTATCTGTACTTAAATCAAACTATAACTAATAATTTGGAAAAGTTATGTAAATTAATTCTAAAATATATGATATGTAATTTCTTTTATAATATTCGAAGTGTAATTAAGTGTTTGATATTTTTTTTGGTTTATTTATTAGACAAAAATCGGTATAAAAGTGGCTAGATGTCCTAGAAATGATTAGAATTCGCTTGAAACTTTGTAAGAGATTCTAGTATATTTTATAAAAAGAAAAAATGGAATTCAATTTAAAAGACAGTATAGCATACAGTATAAAATTATTTAAAATCAGTGGTTTATGGACATATCCGAATGGGAAATTCTATCAATTCTATAAATTTTTAATAACAACATTAATGATAATTATGAATATAACAGAAATCCAATATGTTATATTGAATATAAAACAGGATTTTAAAATAAATGATGTTTTACAAGTATTACCAAATATATTTGTTGGATTATTCAAAAATGTGATATTTCGTTATAAATTTCAAGAAATCCAAATAATGTTGAATTATTTAGATGAGAAAAGATTTCAACCGAAAAATGAAAGACAATTAAAAATCGTCAAAAATGGTATTAAATTATCGAAACAGATGTTTTATTTGTTTCTTTTCACCACACTTAGTTGTGTCTTTTCAATTGTAATATCACCATTATTTGATACAAATGAGAAACGTTTACCATTTGAAATGTGGTTACCATTTAATTATCAAAGTCCATATTACTTTGAATGTGTTTATTTTCTACAAGCAATTACTACAACTATTATTGCATTCAATAATATCGTTATGGATACATTTTTTGCTATCAATATGATACAAATTGGGGCACAATGTGATATTCTCTATGATGATATTATCAATTTAATTACCGAAACTAATCAACATTTGGTAAATGATTATCAATATTTAAAAGAAAAATTAATCGATTGTGTTGAACATCATCGTTTAATATTAAAATATTCGGCACTATTATTGAAAACTTATAATATAATCACATTATCACAGTTTGTATGTTCTGTATCAGCTATTTGTATGACAACATTTATTCTATCATTGGTTTGTTTGATTGGTTTATTTAATTG
Organism: Iselma pallidipennis; assembly: GCA_037464855.1. Taxonomy (NCBI): domain Eukaryota; kingdom Metazoa; phylum Arthropoda; class Insecta; order Coleoptera; family Meloidae; genus Iselma; species Iselma pallidipennis. Next base: position 10,285 of record JAZBHA010001986.1, on the reverse strand, counting down.
AATTATAATTAAAACACATTATTTTCTAGACACCGCCAAATGATCCACAATTTTCACGTTCACTTCTTTATATGGTGGTTGTTTTTGTTCAAATCCTTTTATATTGTTGGTTTGGTAATGAAATTTATCTCAAAGTAACAATTTCTCTCGTGTTTCTATACATTATTTTTTTTATGAAAATAATTGTTTCTATTGTAGAGTGAAAAGTTATATTATGGTTTATTTAAAACCGATTGGACTGATTTTCCTCAACAATTCAAAAAGGATTGCTTATTTTTCATGGTAGCTCTAAAGAAGCCATTATTATTATTTATTTGGGGTATAATACCAGTTAACGTTGCTACATTTACTGGGGTAATGTTGTAAAAATATATTAAAAAAAAGTTATTAATTAATAATTATTTATTGTAGATTCTGCGATCATCTTTAGCATATTTTACAGCTTTACATAATTTAAAAAAGTCTAGTGACAACTAAATGTGAAAGAATCAGTTGGATTCAAACGCAACTCTACATCTTTATCTTCTTCTCACTCTTTATAGGTATCCATAGGAAAGTTTCAATTCAAGCATCCTCACTCTTTAAGGATTTTCTTGCCCCGACCAGCAAGCTTACAATTAGCGTGACATTTAAATCATATATCTATTCTTGTTCCTATCGCAAGTTTATATCCTTGTCCTTTACTATGTGAACTTACCTACTATTGGCCAAGTTTGCCAGCTGTAAATGGGTAGAGAGAAGCTGAAGATAAAGATAAAGATGTGGATTTGGTTTGAATTGATTCTAACTGACAAGCAACTTCTTAGAGATGAAGATAAAGATGAAGAGTTGCGTTTGAATCCAACTGAATATCTATCATATACCTAATTGCACTCTGCACAAGATTGTTGTTTGAAAATTAATTGCAATGAAAATTAATAATAAAATAATTGGTGCAATATTATTTTCTTTTGATTTTCAACATTGCCTCCTTTAACTCTTGAGTACATTCAGTTGGATTCAAATGCAACTCTACATCTTTAATATTAATAAAAAGTTTATCTATTACTCACCTAAGACGACTAAGAAGCTTCTTGACCTAACTAAGACTTCTACTTGGGCACTGTCCAGTTAGATATCATCTCAAGAACCTGGGTAAATCTGACAGTGAGAGATGCAAATTATTAGTTGGATTCAAACGCAACTCTAGTTGATTAAGTTTCAGGATCTCCTAAAGCTTAAGCTCGGTAATACAGTCTGTCTTCCTTTTGATGTATGTCATTGAGGGCCCAGCCCTTACAAAACATAAGCTTCAAGGCCACTCAAAGGACATAAGTTTCAGCGCCGCCAAATGCCTAGATCCGCCACTGATCAAATTAAAATAATCCTTTATGACTGCCCGTATTCGAGCGGATTCTGTTCAAGTCGTTAGTGGAACTATAAAACGCACCCATAAGACCTATCAAATAAAAATTTATCTAATTGTAGCTCGCCTACTATCCGCGTCGTATCTGAGATATAAGCGCAAGAATTCTATAATTTAAGGTTGATTATTCTTCACTAATATCTATTGTAGATAAAATATACATGTTTCTTAGTGAAAATTGATGAATTTTCGTGTTGGGCAAGTCGGAGACGTTATGCAACCAGTATAACAGATCTGTATGCCGATATGGAGTTGCCGCTGATAGAGGACATTGTATTTTGGCGCTCAATTAAAAAAATAAGTGACTCCTAAAGAAGGTAGAAATGCCCACTAAAAAACTTTATATTTCTTATAGAAAAGTTTTAATAAGTGCTGTATTCCAGACGATTTATGTTCAAATATTAATTTCTAGTTATTTATGTCCAATTTTCGATTCGTATAAATAAATGAATAAATAAAAAGGTCTCGCAATTATCTGTACTTAAATCAAACTACATATAACTTTTTTTTAATTGGTTAGACTGTCGTAAAATCTATCATGTTGCTTAATTATTAATATTTTAACGACAATTATACAAATGGTTTTTTATTAACAATATAACTAATAATTTGGAAAAGTTATGTAAAATAATTCTAAAATATATGATACGTAATTTCTTTTTTAGTGTTTGATGTTTTTTCTTTTTTTGGTTTATTTATTAGACAAAAATCGGTATATAAAAGTGGCCAGATGTATACGAGATTCTAGTATATTTCATAAATCTAGTGAAACAGACATCAAAAAAAAAATGGAATTTAATTTAAAAGACAGTATAGCATACAGTATAAAATTATTTAAAATGAGTGGTTTATGGACATATCCGAATGGGAAATTTTATCAATTCTATAAATTTTTAATAACAACATTAATGATAATTATGAATATAACAGAAATCGAATATGTTATATTGAATATAAAACAGGATTTTAAAATAACTGATGTTTTACAAGTATTACCAAATATGATTTTTGCACTGTTCAAAAATTTGATATTTCGTTATAAATTTGAAGAAATCCAAATAATGTTCAATTATTTAGATGAGAAAAGATTTCAACCGAAAAATGGAGAACAACTAAAAATCATCAAAAATGCTATTAAATTATCGAAACAGATGTTCTATTTGTTTCTTTTCATCACTCTTGGTTGTACCTTTTCGATGGTGATATCACCAATATTTGATAAAAACGAGAAACGTTTACCATTTGAAATATGGTTACCATTTAATTATCAACGACCATATTATTTTGAATGTGTTTATATTTTACAATCAATTACTACAGCTCTTACTGCAGTCAATAATATCGGTATGGATACGTTTTTCGCTATCAATATGATACAAATTGGAGCACAATGTGATATTCTATATAATGATATTATTAATTTAATTAATGAAAATAATCAACATTTGGTAAATGATTATCAATATTTAAAAGAAAAATTAATCAATTGTGTTGAACATCATCGTTTAATATTGAAATATGCCAAACAATTATTAAAAGCTTATAATATAATCACATTATCACAATTTGTATGTTCTGTATCAGCTATTTGTATGACAACATTTATTCTGTCATTGGTTTGTTTGATTGTTTTATTCAATTAAATTATAATTAAAACAATTTATTTTCTAGACACCACCAAATGATCCGCAATTTCCACGTTCACTTTTTTATATGGCGGTTCTTTTTGTTCAAATCATTTTATATTGTTGGTTTGGTAACAAAATTTACCTTAAAGTAACGATTTCTCATAGTTTTCTGTTTTTATACATTTTTTTCTAATATTCGATTCTATTGTAGAGTGAAAAGTTATATTATGGTTTATTTAAAACCGATTGGATTGATTTTCCTCAACAATTCAAAAAGGATTTCCTATTCTTCATGGTAGCTCTAAAGAAACCATTGGTATTATTTATTTGTGGTATAATACCAGTTAATCTAGCTACATTTACTGGGGTAATTTAGTACAAGAATATTAAAAAATAACAATTATTAATCAATTAATTGTTTATTGTAGATTCTGCGATCATCTTTAGCATATTTTACAGCTTTACATAATTTAAAAAAGTCTAGTGACAACTAAATGTGAAAGAATCAGTTGGATTTAAACTTAACTCTACATCTTTATCTTCTTCTCATTCTTCATGGATATCCATAGAAAAGTTTCAATTTAAGCGTCCTCAGTCTTTAAGGATTTGCTTACCCCACCCAGCCAGCTTAGCGTGACATTTAAATCATATATCTAGCCTTGTTCCTATCGTAAGTTTATATCCTTGTCCTTTACTATGTGAACTTACCTACTATTGGCCAAGTTTGCCGGCTGTAAATGGGTAGGGAGAAGCTAAAGATAAAGATAAAGATGTGGATTTGGTTTGAACTGATTTCAACTGACAAGCAACTTCTTAGAGATGAAGATAAAGATGAAGAGTTACGTTTGAATCCAACTGAATATCTATCATATAATTGCACTCTGCACAAGATTGTTATTTGAAAATTAATTGCAATGAGAATTAGTAATAAAATAATTGGTGCAATATTATTTTCTTTTGATTTTCAAAAGTGCCGCCTTTTACTCTTGAGGACATTCAGTTGGGTTCAAACGCAGCCCTACATCTTTAATACCTATTAAGAAAAAGTTTATCTATTACTCGCCTAAGACGACTAAGAAGCTTCTTGACTTAACTAAGACTCATTACGGGACTTCTACTTGGGCACTGCCCAGTTGGATACCATCTCAAGAACCTGGATAAATCTGACAGTAAGAGATACAGATTATGTGAACTGGAGGATGAAGCCTCCGAACATGTATTGTGTAGGTAAATGTGATGCCTTGACTCGCCCAAGACTCACCCACTTGGGCGATGTGATCCTGTCGCCTGCTGTTGTGAGGAAGAAATCTCCCAGAGAGATAAACAACTTTACAAAAAGGATATCATTTCTAGGATACCAATAGGATACGAACAATATAGATCAATAATGGTCGCAGTTTAGAAAGACTTACTTATAGTCAATTCATTCTGCTTGTTCCCATTTTTATTAGGCAACCCAGTCTGCTGGTAATGCAAATCGATAGTCCGAACAGGCTTGGGGGCTCCCAATTAGTTCGGATTATCGAGTTTCTACTGTATTTATCAATCTACGTGTATGTACAACTTAACTAAACGCATAAATATAGTTATGTTGTTACTTTTCCTATTTTTCTGTAAAAATAAAAAGCTGTTAATGTCATTTTATTATTGACTCTACTAATAGGTATTATTATTATTATTATTATTTAGTTTAATTAAATGATCATTTCTAATTGACAATTAACTATTTACGAGCAATAGAAGGATATTTTGAGCTGGTTAATAACTCACTGACTTTTGTGAGAGACTTCTACAGTTACTTGCATTCAAAGGTTGTTTACCGAACAAAGTCCAACAAACAATTGCATAATTGAAAACAAAGTACGTACAATAGATAAATATCGTTATGAGTGATAGCAGCATCTACTTATTACTGGGTCTTATTGTGACTTCATTGTGACTTCTCTTTATAGATCTGTGATTTCCAGTTTTTATAAAAAATGCCCGGACGAACACTACACGGTCCAAATTGGCCAATTAAACAGAAAAATAGGACAATTGGTGAATTAGTTTTCGAAATGGCAGATATTCACGGCCCAAAGATTTGTCAAGTAGGTACTTCATTAGAATTTCCTTCAAAAAAAAACACAAAGTTTTTCAATTGAATTTCTGAAATTTTTTAAAGATTGATTATGAAACCGATGCACAAGAAACTTTCTCAAGTGTTAAGAAACAGAGTATTCGTACTGCACTTGAATTAATTAGAAGAGGTGTAACTTCAAAGGATATAATTGCATTTTGTTGTCATAATATTATGGATAATTGTATACCGGTGATAGCAACTACATATTTAGGAGCAAAAATTGCTTCATTAGATCCTGCACTATCAATTCGTGATATTAAACATTTATTAAATTTAATAAAACCAAAATCTCTATTCGTTGAAATTGAATCGTTAGATTTAATTGAAAAAAGTCTTAATGATGAAAATATTCCAACACAAATTGTTGTTTTTGGTAATTCAACAAAATATTCAATATTTAGTGAATTTTTACAACCTTCAGACCAAGAAGATGGTTTTAAACCGACCATTGTCGACACTAATGAGACGGCAATAATATTTTTCAGTAGTGGTACAACAGGTTTACCAAAACCGATATGTGTAAGTCATGCAAATCTATTTCATCATATTAATGAAGCAGTGTAAGTTTTATTTTACAATTAGTACGATTTCAACAAAATTGCCTTACTAACCTATATATATTTTTAAAGGAATTATGATGGAAGAGCGCCAGGCTTGGCTCTGCTTCATTTCACTTCCTTGTATTGGATATCGGCTACTCTAATTTTTTTCCATTGTCTTGTGTCGGGGAATCACCGTATATTGATGAAACAATTCGATGTAGAGAAAACATTTAGAGCAATCGAAAAATATAAGGTGCAATGGGTTAAATATTTTGGGTTCAATACAATTATATACCATAAAATATTGTAGGTATCTTTAGCAATGGTATCACCAAAACTAGCTTCTATTTTAGTTGCATATGAGAATGCAACAAATTTTGATTTAAGTCATTTGGGTGTTTTAATCGTCTCAGGTGGTCGAATAAGTGCTACAAAACTAAAAGAAGTTAAAACAGTTTTTAAAGATACAATAATAAATCATGCATTTGCTACCACCGAGACTGGCATTGTAACAATGTTCCAGTATACACCAGATGATGTGATTTTAAGCCAACAAAAGCTCGGTTCTTGTGGAAAAGCTGGACCTAGAATTAGTATAAAAATTGTCGATCCTGATACTGAAGAGATCTTAGGTCCAAATCAACACGGTGAAATACGTTGTAAATCACCCGGTGTCATGACAGGTTATCTAAATATGGATTCAAATGGGGCGTTTGATCAAGATGGGTTTTATAAGACCGGTGATATTGGTTATTATGATGATGATGAATGTTTTTATATTGTTGGACGGTTGAAAGAAATTTTCAAATATCTTGGTTGTTATCATATTGTACCATCATTTATTGAAAATATTTTACTTGAACATCCAGCTATTGGTGATGCTGTTGTATTTGGTGTACCAGTATCTGAACATGAAGAAGATGGTGAACAGCCAGCAGCTTGTATTGTTTTAAAAGCAAATCAAACAGTTAGTGTTGAGGAGGTAATTGATTTTGTTGCCGAACGTGTTGTTGATCGGGAACGTTTAAGGGGTGGTGTAAGAATTGTCGATAATATCCCGGTAACACCTACTGGAAAAGTAATAAGAAAGCTTATTCGGGAGCAATACATCAATTATTTAAATATATAATATTTAATAAATCTGTGGTCATTTTTATTTCCTTTCCTAGTTCCTTAACCCCTACCCCACAAGTCCTATTTATACTTTATTTAGCTAGATTCTACTGTGATATTTTAAGAATATCAGTTGGATTCAAACGCAACTCCTCATCTTTATCTCTAACGAGTTGCTTGGCAGTTAAAATCAATTCAAACCAAATCCACATCTTCATCTTCATCCCCAGCCATTTACAGCTGACAAACTTGACCAATAGTAGATATAAGTTCACATAGTAAAGGACAGGCATATAAACGTGCGATAGGAACAAGGATAGATATATGATTTAAATGTCCCACAAAGCAGAGTGAGGACGCTTGAATTGGAATTTCCTCATGGATATCCATAAAGAGTGAGAAGAAGATAAAGATATAGTAGTATCTTTATTTCCTTTCTGTCAAACTTCTTTAAGGAACCAAGCACACTACGATCGAATCGTCTATCACGTCTGTCCCGTCCAAAATTAAAAGCATTGATTGTTGTGAGAGTCTCGATTCCGTATCAGCTATTTGTATGACAATATTTGTATTATCATTAAAGAGCGGATATGGCATGGTATATCGAGCAAATTGAAAATAATAACTGTAACAGTAACTATAGAGCGGCACATTCATTTTCTATGTAAATAACATAAACTGTCAGATGAGTAGCGTATAAATTTCACAAAAATACTGGTCACCACTACTATAGTACAATTCCACAGGACAAAAGTGACCAGATGTTTTATCTAGGAATAGGGGACGTGTCCATATAGAAATATAAAAAGATTGCATTTAACTTGTGATAATATTACTTTCAACGTTTCGACGCTAAGCTGCGTTTATTGGGGGGAACTAAAACTTATCCACCACTGAAAAAGCTCTTTACTTATCATTGGTCAGCGACACAGTCACTGATCCGCTACCGCTCAGTACCATAGATAGTCCAAAATAAACTGAACAAAAAGAACAATTACTTTATTACTAATTTTCAAAAGTAGTTTTCGAACAGTAATCGTGTACGGTGCAATAAGGCATTTGCACGTGACGTCACATCACTCAAGGTCGTAGCTTGGCGGGCAAACATAACGTTGTTGCTTATTTTTGTAATGTGAAATATGGTAGTTTTTGTGGTTCATTTTGTTCATTGTGTGTAAAAGAAAACATTATTGCCCATTAGTTATTGTATATCGAATATCGAATATATTTCATTTGTATATCGAATATTTTTTACGGTTGAATTGAAGTAAATATATTTATTGCTTGTGTATCAATGATCTAGAGAAGGTGACCAACTCTCCCGTATTTCCCGGGACTCCCGTATTAAAACTAATTTGTTTGGATCCTCCCGGCTCCCGTATTGAACTTCAGTTTCTCCCGTATATTTCATTAACAATCAAGATCGGGAAATTTAAATTATATATTATTCCCATCAAATACATTTCGATATAAACTGCCATTATTATCAATTGGGATGACTATAGTTGTAGAGTTTTTGAAATTTACACAGGAAGGTTGAAAAAATGCAGCATCAGTGGACAAATTCATATAGGTTGGGACTAATTGTAAGAAACATGCAAATTTGTAAATTTTTGTTTGTATATTGTGACCTATTTGTTCGACGCGACTAACAAGGAAAGGTCTTTTGGGCGCCGCTTCCGATTTCGCTCTCCTTTTAATATGGTATTCTACATCTAAAAGACACGTATTTTCTTTATCTGCCGCCAAACGGTTAAAATCAGCCCCTAAAGTTGGCACCTAAATGGTGTTGTTTCGAAGTTTATCAAATCAAAGATAATATACATATTTATAGATACATTATCTTTGATCATACATATGTAGGGGTACTTCACCCCTTACACGGCATTTATTCGAGAAACGCAAAGACCCGTATCTTTTACTTTTTTTGCTCTTCAAGACTCAATTAGTGCCATCAAAATATACAGAGTAGTTTTCTCGCTATAAGGATTTTGTAAATTCCAACCCTTATAACTTTTATCCATTTCACCCTTTCAAAATGCGACTAGGTGCATTTTTCACCAGAATTAATTTCCATTTGGTCGTAGTTGAATATTTCGACTGTAAACATGCGAAACTTCGAACAGACTTCGAAACAACAGAACTAGCGCAACCCAAAAAGAAGAGAAGCCTGAATAAATGCACTCAAGAGAGACGATCTAAGTGAAACTAAATTAAAAAATCTGAAACATATTTAATCAAATAATAACCAATAATAAGGAATATTAAACAATATACATAATCTAATAATAAAAAAATGAATGCATTTGATGTTGTCCTTTAAAGCTATGTATTACATCTAGTACCTACTATTGATTATCGGTTTCTTTAATTTTTGAATTAATTATTAAAAAATAGTTCTAAGAAAATATAATTGAAATCATGAATAAATCACCTGTAATAGTTATTCGAGAAAATGAACAAAAACCTCATAAACGGTATATCCCGCTATGTATCGATTCGGTTTGTGTGCCCGCCAATCGGCTTGACAAGTCACGTGCCGCAAATGCCTGATTATGTGATGATATTCTTTGAAATCTAGTTTTCACTAGACTGTTTTAAATTATGTAAAGTTGTATAATATGCGTAAGATGATCGCAGAATCTATAATAAACAATTAATTCATTAATAACTGTTACTTTGTAATATTCTTGTAGTCAATTACCCCAGTAAATGTAGCAACATTAACTGGTATTATACCCCAAATAAATAATACCAATGGTTTCTTTAGAGCTACCATGAAAAATAAACAATCTTTTCTGTATTGTTGTGGACAATCAGTCCAATCGGTTTTAAATAAAGCGTAATATAATTTTTCACTCTACAATAGAAACAATTATTTAATATACAGTCAACCTCCGAATTCGGCGCCCCAAATTTGCCCCAGTCTATACATGATACATAGTTATACGATTTACTTTTTTTGTGGTGGCGTATAGTACACGCACCTGTTTGGAAGGTGCCGTTATCTAGAATGTGCCGCTGTTAAAAAAAAAACCGAACAAGTTAATGTACAATTGCACAGAGCTTTTCTAGTTGATTATATTAACTTCGTATAGAACAAAACTTGTAAAATTGGCGATTCTCAAGCCTCAAATGTAAACTTGGGTGTTACTATGCAACTTCTCAATTTTCTTTCAATTTTTCCAAAAATTACGAAAATTCGGTACTATGACGTGTAGAAGCGATGTATATGTGTTGGGTATTATTTAAAATGCCCGGTCATTATAAATAATGCGCATGGTAATCACCATAGATCTGTTAATATATACATGGATGGAGTGTTGTATATGTTGAGTACGGGAGAGAACTGACTCCAACATGTGAGAAAGACAAAGCGATCCGTAGGTATATGACTCAAAGTAAGTGGGTGAAGGAGCGACAGAAAAAAGGTCACGTGACAAAAGGCATCGATATTCATAATCTAATTGGAAAA
>JAZBHA010001985.1:0-11974 GCA_037464855.1 Iselma pallidipennis | reverse complement strand
ATCTTCACCAATTGCAATTAACAATAGAGCTTTCTTTTCATCTTCGCTTCTTGTATTCAACCCACTAGCCCTAACATATAATTTCCAGGCTTGTTTGAACTGTTTCATTTTGCCGATAAGTTTCCTGACATTGAAATTGGTTTCGGTAATGGTACTTGTTGTACTGTATTTCTCGATATATTTACTTGTTCTTTCAACATTTTGATTGTTATTTCTAATTCACTCAATTTAGATTCTAAATTATCTGACTTATCTTTACTCATTTTGAAATTATCTTCTTTTCTTCTTTTTTTCTTTCTTCAAATCGTTGAGTGGACCACACCCAGTTTCTTGGAATTTTCCTCTTCTAGAAATTCTTTTCTTTTTCACAATTTTTCTCTTTCAGTTCTTATTTTTCACTTTGTTTTTCACCTGACACCATGTAATAACAATGATAACGCTATTGTTATATTTTGAATAAATATTATATTGATAACTAACGATACAATTCAGTTTAACAAATATGATTACAAGCAACTGCGTTGAGCTTCCGCCATGTTCTTCTATTCTGTTGTTCTGTATTCTGTGTTGCCTATACCATAACACTCGTAAAGCTCGATTTGGGAATTCACCGAATTCACATAAACTAGAGGTAAAATTATTCCACAAGTACATATCTAGAAAATTGCGCCCTAGACCAAAACACGTCCGACCAGTCCACTTGCAAATTTTCAGGGGTGTTAGCTTTTATCAAAGGCGTTCGTTAAGTAAGGGTATTCGTATTCAGCTGTAGGTTGGTGTTATTCGTATTTTGACTGTTCACGTGCTTCTATGTTTCGCCACTGATCTCAAATGTGACGTCACTCTTGGCGCAGCTTTTAGACACGTGACATGTACTTCTGAAATGATTTTTAGTCTAGCTTGTTCTTTTAAAGTTCCAATATATTCCGAAATATTTAATTCTCCTTGTACCGTTTGATAAAATTTATAAGTTTCGACAATTACTGACCTTTAGAAAGCCAATCTTGATCGTAAAATTTCTTTCGACTGATCGTATGGTTTTGATGAGACAGAATCCGGTTTTACACTAGTTTTTAACAATTTAAAGGCGTCACTGCCGATGAAAGACACAAATAAATTCACTTTTTCTTCTTCTTCGACTTCGGTGCATTTAAAAAGATAGTCCATTCGTTCCAAATAACATTCGATGTCTGATTTATTCACATCCGATTGTTCAATATTACCAATTAATAACATTTTGACACACAGTTTTTTGTGTATACGACTAACTTCAACGAAATGTTTTTTTTTTGAACGCGACTGAATTCGGGACAATTTGAGTACACGACACGACACATCGTTTTTTTTTTACGACTTACTAATTCCGATAATTTTACGTTCCCTATACAGTGCTGGAAAAAAGTATAAAAACTCACGTTTTTCGTTAATTATCAAAAAATAAAAAAAGAAACCACCAAGGGTTGTTTATCATTGTATATATTTATTGTGATATTATCTTATAAATAAGTTTCATTAAATTGTAAGTAACGGTACTCGAGATAAAGGGAACTTCCTAAAAAGGACGTTGGAAAAAAGTATAAAAATTTTGAAAGAATTTGATTGAAAGAATTTGATGTAAATTTTGATGAAATTAGATGAAAACAATCCAAGTTATTATCTTTATTATAATTTTTATTATTTTTGTAGAACTAGTTTCGGCTATATGCCATCTTCAGCTGCACCTGTGTACAATTTTTTTACAATTCTTAACAATGTTGTAATTTACATAGAGAGGAAAAGAGAGAAAGAGAAAAACAAAACAACTTACGTCAATTATTATGATACATTTTTGAAATGAGCGATCACCATCATAACCGGCAACACTATGGAACAATCTCTTTAGTAATTGTAAAAACGGTTCTCACAGGAAGATTTTAAATTCTTATTTTTTAATTTTTTAAATTTTTGATAAAATTATAATAATTGTGTCAATGTAATTAAATGAAACACTGATTAAGATGATAAAATACGAATGATTAAAAACTGACTAGGTCCATTTTTCCACGTTGTTGGTGAAAATTTTTTATTTTTATATATATTTTTGATGTTGGTTGTTCGAATGTTCGAGACCTAGTGGCGAGTTCTGTGGCGTGTTTCTTTGACCTGTTTTTGGAAAACTCGTTTTCAAATCTGTACTAAAAGATTGTTCCACCATCAATTCACAATATTTTGGAATTTGAAATTTTAAAATTTTTTTAATTTTTTCTTCTAAAAACACAAACTTAATTATTTCTGATCTAATTCTTAGCCATGATCTCAGATTTTTTTATCTTATTTTAAATTGTTATTATTTAAATTGATTTTTAAAGAAATTGGTATTACTATTACATATTTGCATTATCATTACTCTATAAAGTCATTGATTGGAAGGGATTTAAAAAGTAGACGTGTAGCCACCCAGTCCAACAAAAGATTTTTGAAACCATCTATTATGATGGATATCTATATAATATTACAGAATAAATTGTATAATAAAACGAAAAACAGACTAGAACTGGAGGGCCACAGGTTCATACATTAGCAAAAGTTCACTATGTTACGTAGGAAAAAATTTTGTTGTCACTCTTATGTTGGATATTTTATCAACTGCATAACATGCTTGATCACGTTTGCGTAGACTTACTTTAAACAACAAATGTCAACCAAACGTCAAACGAATAAAATAAATTGACAGTTTAAGAACATTCATCATGCCACGTGGAAATCATCTCAGTGACATTGAACAACAGCGAATTCTGGACTTCAACGAGTCTGGATTGTCGCAGATAGCCATAGCACAAAAACTGGGAAGATCTCCCAGTATGATTTGTACATTTTTAAAGACTGGAATTGAAAACTATCGAAATAAAAAAAGGTCTGGCAGACCAAAGAAGATAATAGAGGCAACTAAAAGATTAGTGCTCCGAGAAATCTCTAAGACTGGTTTTTCTTCTGCAAAAGCAGTGGAACGATTCAACTTAAATTGCAGTTCCCGCTTAGTGAGAATGTGGTTAGAAAGTGGAGAACATTTCAAATATGAAAAAATGAAACGAGAACCACCTTTAAAGGACGAACATGAAACCGCACGCCTTGAATTTGCGGAAAAGTTTATTCAGACACCAGAAATATGGACCCACATCATTTTCAGTGATGAAAAATATTTAATTTAGATGGCCCTGATGGCTTCTGCTATTACTGGCATGATCTACGAAAAGACAAACAGATTCTGTCAAAGAGACCGGGAGGTGGTGGATCTGTTATGATATGGACGGCATTCAAGTTCGACATGAAGTTGGAAATTGCATTCATGAATGTAAGGTTCAAGGCTCCTGACTACCAAAATCTTCTTGAGAACGACCTTTTTGCCTTTCATTACGCTTGCGGAAGATGAAGATTGTATTTTTCAGCAGGACAATGCTCCAATCCACACTGCTGGAACTACTAAGATATGGTTCTCTAATTTTGGTGTTCGCGTACTTGGGTGGCCGGCACTAAGCCCAGATTTAAACACCATCGAAAATCTCTGGGGAATTCTTGCTGGCAAAGTCTACGACAAGGAACAACCAGAAATCAGAACTGTTGATGAACTGAAACAGAGAATCCTAACATCTTGGAACAATATTACAAATAACACACTCACCAGCCTCATTAACAGTATGCCCCGTCGTCTTCTTAATGTAATTAAATGTAATGGTGGTAAAATTGACTATTAAATTAATTTCAGTTGTTTTTTACTATTTTCCAGCACTGTATTTAAAGAAAACAATACAATAACAACTCAACGTGAACAACTTGTCAATTCAACTGTCAACTATCAACTGTCAACTGTTACCAACTGTTACTACCAACTATTACAAAAGTCACTAGACAACTCATTGTCAGTGTTACCAACTCTTGGTAATAAATCCCCAACGTTACCAACCTTTGGTGACGAACCCTACAATAACTAAATATATTTGTAATTAATTATTATTAATTTGTGATAACTGCTATTGTTTCACCTTTTTCAATGGAGTTGTCATAGAAACAGCTTTAGATCCCTTTTTAGCTAAAACGTAACCAGGGCGGTTATTCAATTGTAGGCCTATCTCATCCGAGTTAAATATACAGTTTGGTTTACCAAGCGAATTATTTTCTTCCTGTACTTTTTCTAAAAGTTTAAAATAGTCATCAACTTCTTGCTTGTTCATGGCAGCAGCCCTAGCTTGAGAGACGCCTTCCGATTTTCTGAGGGTTATGTCCGGATTTCTGCTAAGACATAATTGCAAGCAATCATAACCACCTTTTTCTTCAGTTTCAATTGCTCTGCAAATTGAAATGCAATGCTCCTGACATCGTCAATGGATAATGGAAATCCTTGTGCTTAGATGGTTTTAATATGAGTCGCAAGTTTTGCTTCATTTTGTTAACCAAACAACGGAGACGGTCCTATGGGCCCCTTTTTGTTATAATTTTGTTTTACACGTGTTTACAAGTGTCTTCCTAGGGATTTGCGTGAGTAATGGAAGCTTTATAAACAGCAAAATTCTAATGATTAACGGCATTTATGGCAGCTCGTAATGCTTCCTGTGTCCAATTGCCCCTCAGGTGGGCGGCCTAGACTTACATCGACTGCTAAAGAGATATTATTGGAGAACGGGTACCCACAGTTTGTGATAAACAAGGTGTTGCATAAACATCTGAATTCTCAACAGAATTTAAATGTAGATCTTATTGCTAATAAAGAATCAAGGTTTTACAAGTTTCCCTTTAACAATCATGTTTTTCAGTATACCAAAAAGTTGTTATCGCCGTTTGGGTGCGTTGTTGTACCATCAATAAAAAGAACTGTTGGTAGTTGTTTCTTCACTAGATTAAAATATTGTATAAGTAAAGATTTGAAATCCAATGTAATTTATAAGATCCCATGTAATAATTGTGAATATTGCTACATTGGTCAAACCAAACAATATTTAAAAAACCGTATATCTCAACATAAGAGTGACTGTGCTAACGTGAACAAAATTAATAGAACTGCTTTGGCGGATCATCATTTCAAAGATGGTCATACTTTCAATTTCAATGATGTGTCTGTACTGGACATAGATGGTAACTTATTTAGAAGGAGAATTAGTGAGATGATTCAGATAAATAGTAATAAGAGTGTAAATTATAGGGAGGATGTTCAGGGTTTGAGCTCCATATATAAAGTGCTGTTTAGAGATGGTGAGGGGTAGTTACACAATAATAAGGGTTTACATACATACTAATTTTCATTGATGTTAGTATGTTTTTAATTGTGTTCTATTGATTGTGTACATACTATTGTAGTCTACTTGAGGAACGCAGGGAAACTTAAATGTTGCTTATTTTTTCATGCGTTTGTTATTTATCTAGTTTTGACCAATGCGCAGGTTTTGGCCTGTCTGTTTGGATTTTTCGATTGGATCGTTTCAGTTTTCCATGTGTTTCACACGTATGATGTGTTGGTTTTGTATTTGAGCATTGATGCCATTCATTTTTGTAAAAAGTTGTTGATGACATGTATATGTAATTGGTGATATACTAAGAGGTAAATCATCATTCTATTAATATGATCTGTTTCTAATTGTTGTCTTGTTATATGAATTCAATAAATTCAGCCTGGTGAAGAAGAGACAAATTGATCTCGAAACGTCGGCAATTAGAAAAAAAATAACTGATTAGTCGTTTTAATCATTGTCCTTATACCCTGATATCTAATTCACTATTATATACAATGATATTTGACTTACATCGAAGATTTTCACAAGACGTTAAAGAAAAAAAATTAAATAACTTGCTTGTCTATTATTTTTCCTGTACAAATCTTGAGCACGTATACTTTTAATTCACTTAGGGTACACTATCACCGCCCAGTACTGATATCTACAATATATTTAACCGTAAACTTTTCGTTGCCCATCTCTCCCGTATGGCCATCACCTCCGGACTTACCCTATTATAGGAATGATTTCATGTCTTTTTAAATGACTTAGGTGACAGTATATTTCTTCGTTGCAAACCCTACACTATGTCAATGTCTTTTTCTTGCCTTCTTTACTCTGTAACCCATTTGGACTGATATTTTTGTCTATTAAATTTCGATTTTTTTGGGGAGCTACTAGGTCCACGCTAGAGTCACTCAAATCACTTTCCGGCGGTCGTTTGTTTTCTTTATCATCTTCTTTAGAGCGTGCTGAATCAGTATTTGTTATTAAAAATTCAGAAAAATCTTTCCTTTTGTAGGAAATACACACTTATTAAGTAAATACTTACTTGTCCATTCTTCTTCTAATTTGGCTGCTACTCATCAACTACGCACAATGATATTGATAACTGATCACTTATGTTTTTGTGTAATTATAAGCTGGGTTTTTAAAATAATCGAACATGAACTTGTAACTGATTGAAAACAATTGAACATTTTCATAGAATATGCTTAAATCTCAAAAAATGCAAAGAATTCAAACAATAAATGATACATAGTTAATCAGTCCAGTGTGTATGACATTAAACTGCCCTTTCAATCATTGATATCACTCGATGGTAACGCGCACACCTTTGTGACAGGACGTTTCACTATAGCCTTACTTGTTTGCACTGAAACAACACGCACCACACTATCTTTCCCTGGATGGACTTCTACAATTCGTCACAGTTCCCACTGGTAGGTAGAGATGTGGTCGTCTTTCAAAAGAACTAGGATGTCTACCTTGATAAGTGTCGTATTAATTTGCCACTTTGAACGTCGTTGCAGGTCAGTTAAATATTCTTTAGACCAACGGTTCCAAAATTGTTGTTGTAATTGTTGCAAACGTTGTAGTTAAGTTTTTCCTGCCTTTGTTGTCGTCTGTTTGCAGGTTTTTAAACATTTTCTCTTTTCTTATTATAAACGTACAAAATTATGAACAAATGCTCACCCATAAGTTTTCTGTTCTGAGGCTAGCAATAGCAAGAAAGCTAAATCAGTCATAAGTAAACAACAAAAGTTAATACAACTGCCTTCAGAACTTGTACTGTCAATGAATAAGGGTGACATACTTAAAGACTAATACTAGATTCTAAAGTAAGGAACGTGGCCGCCAAGAGGGCAACATAACGACTTATAATTATGAACGAAATCTTACATAAGTAAGTCTATAATACTTAGGGATGAAGAACACTTCAATCACGAGGCCTGAAGTCATACCTGCTTGTCCCTGGAGTTGGCGGCTGGTCATCTCTTCCGCGACCTCTGCCCCTTCCAGTCGAAGGCCGACGTGGTTGGGGTTGGACCTGCCGTGCAGGTGTTGGTGGTCGTTCTTGTCTTATTTCGCCCACACCTCCCTCGACCCCATTACCTGGAGGAGTTGGGCCTATTGAAAACCCCGGCGCAACACAACCATTTGTTCTGGGGTCATAACGACACCTTGTTGGCTCAGTTGTTGAATTGCCTGGGCTCCTGCAGAGATTTGGGCAGTCCTGAATTGGTTAAGTAATGATTCCCACTCGGGTGAAAAATCATCGTAGCTTTGCACTTTTTCCTTGTTCAGATGTGGACTCTTCGCCAACGTGGATTTTGGAAAAAGTGCCAAAATAGCCGGTTAATCTTGATGTCAGTAAGATCGACTTCTAGTGGGTGGTCTATCCAGTAGAAAATGCGCTGGAGTTAAGGGTTGTAGGTCACTGGGGTCAGACGAAAGGCTAGATAATGGACGAGAATTTAGAATTCCCTCTATTCCAATAAACAGACTACTAAACTCTTCCAACCTCAATATGTTACTTCCGACTACACGTTTTAACTTTTCACCGCAGCTTCCCATAATCCGCCGAAATTCGGGGCATGGGGAGGTATAAAATGCCATGTTATTTCCTCATTTGCAAGAGCATTCGACAAAGTGTTTGAATTTGCCTAAAAATTGATATAAATCGCGTAATTCATCATGTCCACCCACATAGCTACTGCCATTGTCTGAACAAATATGTGCGGGTTTCCCTCGTCTAGAGACAAAGCGCTTGAGTGCAGGTAAAAATGTGTCCGTTGACAAACCTCTTACAGTCTCCAGATGCAACGCTTTTGCCGTTAAGCAAATGAAAATACATATGTAGCATTCGAACGTTCTGCTACTGCGTCTTCGATGTTCTGTTATCGAAAAAGGACCTGCAAAATCAGTACCGGTAATGGAAAATGGATAAGCTGGTTGTATGCGGTGTGAAGGCAAATCACCCATTAAGGGTGTGCTTGAGCTTGGTTTGGCTTTAAAACAATCAATACACTCATGGACTATTTTACGCGCTAAATTGCAGCCATTGGTTATCCAAAACCGCAAACGAACAAAAGAAAGAAGCGATTGAGGACCAGCATGATATGATTTAATATGCTCATATAACATGATTAGTCTGGACAACGTATGTTTATCCGACAATACAACAGGGTGTTTCTGTTCGAAATTTAAAGATGAATTTTGAATCCTACCGCCCACCCCAAAATACCATTCTCGTCAATAAAGGGAGTCAAACCAGCTAATTTATTATTAATAGGTAGAGTCTTATGTGCTTTAATCCACGTAAGTTCTGATTCATAGCATTCTTTTTGCGCTAATTTTATTAAAAGTTGAAAATCGTAACGTAATTCAGAAACCGTAATGTCTAGCCATCCGACGATGACAAATTTATACAATGTAATGTGAATTGAAAACACACTTGAAAAATTCAAAATTTTATTGAATAAAATGGAAAAAACTACATTAAATTGAACAGACATTCAAACGATATCGTTAATATTGATATAACTGTTATGTGAATTATCAAAACCGACCCATTTAACATATAACTGATTTCCACGACGGCGTAACACCCTCTCGACCAAAAACAACCCCGGGGTGGATGTTTTTTGGAGTTCAAAGTCGTACACGCACCCCCTGATAGGGGTGTTATTTAAATCTGATATTAAATATGTTCTAGGATTAGTTAAATTAACTCTAGTCACTTTGAATAATTCAGGACTCCAATTGATTGTAAACGACTTATCGAACATACATTTCATTTTACTAAGTCTAACTAAATCACCAACTTTAAATTTAAGCTTTTGTACAATCTTCAAATTTTTTTTCGTTGTTGGATGTAACATTGACTGGTTTCTCTTTTATTGTACTATGAACGGTGTTGTTGTAATCATTCGTCACTGTTTGAAGTATATCAATCCAATTATGTGAACCATTCAATGCCATTTGTTTGTAAAGACGCAATTTAAGCGATTTTATCATTCTTTCGACAATCGGCGATTTTTCCCAAACGACACCAAACCTGTCCAGCCTACTGTGGACTCTGAGGTTAAATTCCAAATAGTTCTTACGAAATTCGTAGCGCCCATTTGCTGGATGGATATGGTCAATTTGATATGCTATTAAGCGATACTCAAACTAAAATCAGATTGCAAACTAAGATAATATAATATATGTCACATTCATCTCTACTTACATTGATCCCCCCATAATTCTCAGTATAGTGGGCCTCCACATCATTTAGTATTTCTACAAAAAGCGCATTTTTTAAATATTTTATCACTTACAAACTTGCATTTTTTTACCAAATAAATGATCTACATTCATTTTGATCACTTGAGCACTTGAACGAATCACAAGCAAATGAATCTTCGCTTTTGTACATTAAACTTCTATGCTGATTCCATCATTTTCTCATCGACTACTTGTAATTAGACTACTTCAGATCGTTTTCAGTGGAATTGTTGTTAATCAATGTTATGTCTTTTCAATCCTTACTAACACAGTGTGCATTCTACCTAAACTTATATGGTTCATCAGTTAAACGATTTTTCAGTAATTCTATTCAATCATTTCTTCATTCATATTAGTATCATAATTTTCCATAAATTCCCTTTCATCGATCATCATTCCATGCTTTATGTCATCCATTCTAGACATCATTTTTTTTTGAGACTGATGGAATTCTTTTATTTACTCTGACCCCTTTCTATTGATCATTGTTGTTATCTATTTTACTCCTTGATTAGTGCTTTGTTATCACCATCATATTCGGATGAATCATTCTAGAGCGGTGTGGTCTATGTTTTTTACACCTACATTCGCAGACAATTTTTTCCCCTTTCACAGTTCAATTCCCTCCGTGTTTCCAGGACCTGACGAAAAATTTGTCTTTTACTTTCACTGCACTATTAAGGTTTCCCCCCGATGCTAAAATTCTCTAGTCTGGCCCTGTTTCAATACATTAATTAGTCATAGCTATTCATTCACTCGTTATTGTTATCAGTTGTGATAACCACCTGCAAATTTTCATTCGCACGCTGCTTCCTTTGACCCCACATTCCCAGACATAATTTTTTTCACATCCCTAAGATCAATGATTCCTTGTTTCCATGACCTAATTGGAAATTTTCAACGATTATCTTTTAGCTCTGCTGTACCATTAGTTACGTCTCTGTCTCTATGCTAAAATTCCCTAGTCTGTCTCTGTTTAGATGCAGTTATTGGTAATCAACCGCCCATTGTTTATTTTTATCAGTTGTGATAAACACCTGCACATTTATTGCATCACCGTCTACAACATCGAGTGGACACTGTGTAGTGGGGTGGGGTGGTGGTGGTGGGGGTGGCTGTGACAGCCGCCTCCTTGCGTTAGTCTACGACAATACTTGATCGTGTCCACGTGTTTTCAACAATAACAATAACAATAACAACAATGTCGTCATCATCTCAGCTCCGTCCAGAATTAAATTTATATCTATATATATTGGTTTCAATTAATATATTAGAATTAAATTTGGTTCGATTAGGAAAGCTCTCAAAAAGTCATATTCCAATTGAGAAATTGAAGATTAACAAACTATATCCGATCAAGAACATACAGTGCATTGCAACTGTCCATGGCAAGAATTATATGGTGACCCTAAATATTGGTGACGTGTTTTTGCCAAAACGAGTTTCCGACGAATTAACCCCTCAAGATGTGGAAATTTTACTTAAATACAAGTTTTTTTTTAAATACAGTGGCAAAGAAGCGGTTGGAAAGTATTCACGCAATTTGGTGTCTTTTGTCGCATCAGACGAATTATCTCACCATCCAGCGAAATCAAATGCTAATATTAATTCAACGCCAAAAAAACGTAAACGCTCCATCACACCTGTTTTCACTCAGCGTACACCATCACCGGTTCCATCGCATCATGATCCGTCTGATGAATCAACACATGGTGAAGATAATGATTAATAATTTGACACAAAATTTTCAAGGTATATGGACCAATAATTAAAAGGACTAATCAAGTATTTTTCAACTTAGTGCCTTACGTTTCGTGACTGAATTTGTCACTTTCTCAAAGGCTAAAACAATTTTATTATCGAGAAACAAAACAATTAGATCATAATACATTAAAACACTATAAGATTTTGCTTTACCATTAGAAATATTCTCGATTACATAAATTTAACATCAACAAATCATATATGATATTATTAAGACCAAATAAGGAAATAACAAACGACCATTATATCAAACACATGAAAACCACAATGAAAACACAAGACTATTAAATCTACGCAGATCAATCAATGCGCATATGTCAACAACCAATACAAAAAACCAACCACTAACTGACAATAGTAGTTCTCCTGCATTATAAGGCCGTCTACTCATGGTCATACTAAGGATAATATCATATACTAACAATTAACAGTTAACAGGTAAAGGCCATTATTGAATAATTATCCCCCACTATCTCTAAACAATACCTTATATATCGTACTAAGATTTTCCACATCATCTCTAAAGTTGACACTTTTGTTATTATTAGTGAAGATCATTTCACTAATCTTACGTCTAAACAAATCATTCTCAACATCTAATATGGATACATTACTAAAATCAAAGTTATGTCCACTATTAAAGTGGTGATCTGTCAATGCTGTTTTGTTTAGTCTATTAACATTATTACAATCAT
>JAZBHA010001983.1:0-11979 GCA_037464855.1 Iselma pallidipennis | reverse complement strand
GCTGACTAATTCAAGAAGTTCCGCACTGGAGGGCTTGGCCTTTTTTTACATAGATGTTTTTGGTGGGATTTATTTAATGGGAACTAAATTAGAAGAGTTTAAAGAAAAGCAGTGCAAACTTTGTTCTTTCAAAAAAAATTGCTTTTCGCGTGACTTCTGTTTTAACTTTTTATATGTGAATTAGGGAAAAAACTTTTATTCCAAGTGAGTCTAGGTTTTGATAAGGTGATTACGATTAGATAAAATAGATAAAAGCTTCATGTGTATCTATGACTGTGAATTTGAAATGCAGTTTTCAGTTTTTGTGGCGGACGTTCTGTACTCTCCTCGCTTACTTTTCAGCAACCAAAAGACCAAGGCAGAGTTAATCATGATGACCGCTCATGCTGCGTATTGGACATCGTTGTCATATGTCATGTATATTAGTTGACACTGTTTACACATAATCGCAATTAAACCCTGTCGTATGCCTTGGTCTAAACGAATAATATTTACTACGGACTTTTAAGAAGGAGGGACAATAGATAATTATTATATCTTGCAAATTTGGTACACGGTTTACAGGGGAACGAAGTCTTCTCGAATATCTGCACATCCAAAACGTAAATATTCCAAGAAACTGTTATAGCCTCGACACACGATGAAGTTAAATGATCATTCCACAAATTAATAATTTGTGGGAACGATCAATATTTAAGAATACGTGACACACAGTAGAAAGTTCATTATGATTACAGTTAACGCTCGCTGGTGCCTTTTTCAAGTGACTTCGCAGCTTTTGCGCAGATTCATTTTTTCTTTTTGGTTTAACAGTGTAAGGCAGTGTTTCCCAACCGGTGTGCCGCAGAAATATTTGATACAATTATTTCCTTTGTAATAAACGAAAATATAAATGATTATTATTGCGGTAACGTTAAAAATTTTGATTTTAAACATTATGGTGGGCCACAGAAATCTTACTAAGTTCAAGGTGTGCCGCGAATGCAAAAAGGTTGGGAAACACTGGTCTAAGGTCTAAGGTGTAATAATTTGTTATCATTCAATCGTATAAGTAAGGAAAGTCGATTATTTACGGATTATGGTGTCTTAATGATCATTTACGATAAAGTAATTTTGTAATGTTCATTACAATGATTGTGATGCGACACATGCTAACAATAAGTAAAATGATGATTAAACGCTAAATGATCATTAAACTTCACCGTGTGTCGGGGCTATTAATTTTAATGGTAATTGTGATGGATAGCAATCAAATAAACTTAATTAAACTTAAGTTTGTGCTTTCAGTTTGTTTTTATTTTCTTTTTTGGAACAACAAAACTAATCAAAATAGCACAAATTTTCCAAACAACAAATAATATTAACAGTGGAACGATAGTTAGAAATAGTACAACATCGATTTCTGCAACTTGATAATAAGGCATATATCGTGCTTTCGGACTCAGGAAATCATCACTACCATGTTTCATAATGTATTCAATCCAAAAAACTGCTCTATCTAATGGTGTCTGTGGTTGATCACGAAACCTTTCCGATAGTTTTCTCACATTTTCACGATAACTACAAGTTTTATATAAATAATTGAAAGAAATTACTTCAGATTACTAGTAGCTAAAGGTATGTCGGTACTTACATAGGATTATCAAGAATTTCACGAATTTGATTATACATATAATCACAAGTAATTTTATTGAAGTCAATCGTTAAACCTAGCTGTTTTTGTGTGACTCTTTTAGCGTTAACGTGTTGGTCAGCAATAAATGGTATTGCTATCATTGGTACACCATGGTAAATAGCTTCTTGAGTACTTAAAGCTCCACCATGACCAATAAACAATTTAACATTAGGATGGCCTAAAATTTTCAATCAATTATGAATATTAGTGATAAAAAGAAACACCAAAACAACAACTTACTTAAAATATCATTTTGTGGTAACCATTTCCGTATTATCACATTTTTAGGTAGATTCTCTAAATCACTTTCAAATTTCCATACAATGGTTTCTTTCAATCGACTAAAACTGTCCAATAGAGCTCTCTTCTGATTATCACTTAATTTATCTGAACGTACATTTGTACCTAATGAGAATAGGATGACACCATTTTTTGCATTGTCTAGAATTTTTTGAAATCCTTCAGGAATTTCTTTAGGTTTTCGTGTATGTAAACCACCGACTGGTATAATATTTGGTGGTAAAGGTTGTGGATAATCCAATAGTGGATCAGTATTTGCTAATATAAGACTCATATGTTGATCAATTTCTTGCCATGAAGGTATATGATTACCAAATCTTTGTTTTACCACTAATTCTGTTTGGGGATAGAGGTTTTTGTATCGTAAATATAAATCAAGTCGTGTAAAAATCCAGCTCAATAATCGCTCATAGAATGTCATTTCATTGGTGTATGGTAAATTATACCATGGTATATACGATGAATACAAACTATTACCAGCACTAAACGATAAGTATGCTGGTAGTAAAAATGCAGTAACCCCAATTAATGGGGGTGACTTGAAATGTGCAACTAATGGATATAGACACCAGTCCAGTGTAACATCATATAGAATTAAATCAAATGTGAAATCTTGTGGATAATCCAGTAATCGTTGTAAACCTTTCGTTGATAACGTTTTATTACAGACAAAACTGGTCGCTTCAAGAAATTCAATTAGTGCTTGATAAAGACTCGAAGTTGCCATTTCATTAACATCAAAATTTTCATGGACGTCGTCGTAAACACCTTTAAAAAACTTTATCTTATTTAATAATTTAATAATTTTTGAAAACAATAGTACTACTTACCTTCTAATAGAATTGTTGAATAATTGTGAGTTTTATGTTTCTCTTCATCTGGACCAATTAACGTTACATTATGTCCTTTATTGACTAGTCCTAAAGCTAAAGCTCTATTCCAGATATGGTGACTGGGTGATGGTACCGGTGATATAAATAAAATATTGGCACAAATCACATTTTTTAAACAAATTAACAATATGAATATAACAAATAAATTTTGCGTCATTATTTTAATGTAGCTACACAAATACGATTAAATAATCAAAAATATAATAAAATAACTATTATCTGATATTAAATTATTATATCTACTTAAATAAAGACCACCTATCTAGGGAGAGCGACAAATAAAACGGAGGACAAAGTAGTTGATTATATAATTTAGCGCGTTGTTAGCTCATATTGCGTAATAACTGCATTCGTTTTCAAATCACGTAAATTAAATTGTTCGCTCTTTTTTCTATAAATGTTAGCCTTAAATACCAAATAAATCGATAGATAAATATTGAAGAAAAAAATATACTGATAAAAGTTTATAAACAGCTAGAATTATTAAATGACTTCATTAATTTTTGATCATAAATTATATCAAAATGAGTATTTTACGAAAGTCTAATTGTTGATAAGAGAAACTTGGCATTAGATAGATGTTTGTAATCCTATGATTGCAAAATTTTGAAAATTCTTATTTGTTCTTATGACTCAACTAAAATTTGTATAGTGGAACAGAATTAACTAATCCAAAATGTTAGTATTTTAAGAGCCTATTAAGATAGATTAATAGAATCTAATCCCTAATATATTATAGTTTCAACGGAAATATATATGGATGTTTTGGTCCAATAAAAACTACTCGAAGTTGTATATAAATAATTAAAAGGATATAAAAAAGGTAGAATACTGAGGGTATTCACAAATGCCCTTGTATTTCTACGAGGCCTCGTATTTACACGATTCCAGTAGGTGGGGGAAATAGCCAAGGTGTCGTATATAAGAGTAGCGTTGAGGCATGTTTTCTCAACTTCGTATCTTTAACAGCTGTAAACAAATTCAACTGACATGCGTGCTGTCTCTCTCTAATCAGTTGGTGCGTTCACAAGTCGTAGATATAGTGTCTGGTATTTATACGAACGCGTACCAATACAAGTCCATAGCAGGGTCATGTGAATACCCTTACTATTTTATCAAAAGATTAGATATTCATTTATTTAAAAAAAAAACTAACAATTAAGGCAAAATTGAATTTTCTGCAACATTACAGTCCCTTGTTAAAATTAAGCGATGGAATATCTGCTTAATTTTCTTGATTTATTGTTAGATTTTGATTTTAGATTTTGTCCTCAATAAACGGCTGCTCCGGTTGCCCATAAGCGGCTCAATTCTTAATTATTCCCTTTCGTCTGATTGCTTATTTTGTTAATTTATTAATTATTCCAAAGAAATCCAAGTAATTTGTAATTTGACCACATTTTCGTAAACAGGCAATTACTAAAAGTTTTATGATAATTGTATAGAAATACAATGAAATATAGTGCTACTAGTTTGACTTGGCCTTTCTGACTAAAATAATAAAACAACCTCTCTTTTGGAGGTGAGAAACTTTTTTTGTCTCATTACTCTATTCCTTTAGTTTTATTGCTTTAGTCAACCGGGTCCGGTCACATTAATTAGACTATGCATGTTTATGTTTCTAGTTGGTTTTTATTTTCCTTTTTGGAACAACAAAATTAATTAAAATTTTACAAAGTCTCACGATAACAAGCAACATTAATAGTGGAACAACAGTTAGAAATAGTACAACATCGATATCGGCAGCTTGATAATAAGGCATATCCCGTGCTTTCGGACTTAGGAAATCATCATTACCACGTTTCAGCATATATTCAACCCAAAAGACTGCCCTATCTAATGGTGTTTGGGGTTGATCACGAAATCTTTCCGATATTTTCCTCATATTTTGACGATAACTGAAATTGTTCGAAAAAATAATTTTAGATTTTTTCATATTGTTTCAGAATAAAGTGTGGTCTTGCGGAACACGGGACCGAAAGAAATAATTTCTGATCCATGAATCGAAGCACGCCGATTTCGCCCTGTGAGCTATATTCGGTATCTCGCTTCAATTCATCTATCAAAATTGCTAATATCTGTTATTTCCCTTGCTTTCGTGCTCCACAAGACCACACTTCATTCTTGAACAAGCCTTATACACGGGCAGATACTTTTCTCCTAGCTTTCCCTCTCTTACTAAGAACGGGAAAAACGATAGAAGAAAGAAAGAGAGAGAGAGAGAGAGAGAAGTCTCGCGGTGTACGTGCACCTTTAGACTTACATTGGATTGTCAAGAACTTCTCTAATTTTATTATAAACATAATTAGGAGTCATTTGAGTGCAATCTAACATTGCACCAAGTCGTTTTTGTGTGATTCTGTGAGCATTAATGTACTGATCAACAATAAACGGTACGGCTAGCATTGGTACACCATGGTAAATAGCTTCTTGAGTACTTAAAGCTCCACCATGACCAATAAACAATTTAATATTGGGATGGCCTAAAATTTTCAATCAATTATGAATATTAGTGATAAAAAGAAACACCAAAACAACTTACTTAAAATATCATTTTGTGGTAACCATTTCCGTATTATCACATTTTTAGGTAAATTATCTAAATCACTTTCAAATTTCCAAATAATTGTTTCTTTTAATCGACTGAAAGCTTCCAATAAAGCTCGTTTCTGATCGTCACTTAATTTATCTGAACGTACATTTGTACCTAATGAGAATAGGATGACACCATTTTTTGCATTGTCTAGAATTTTTTGAAATCCTTCAGGAATTTCTTTAGGTTTTCGTGTATGTAAACCACCAACTGGTATAATATTTGGTGGTATCGGTTGTGGATAATCCAGTAAAGGATCAGTATTTGCTAGAAGGAGTTTGAAGTGTTTTGCAACTTCCCTCCACGTTGATATATTATTTCCAAACACTTCTCTTGTATCTACTTCATCAGCATCGTAAATACGTGTATGTCGTAAATATACATCAAGTCTTGTAAAAATAAAATTCCATAATCGTTCATAAAATGTCATTTCATTACTGTACGGTAAACTGAAATATGGTAAATATGATGAATGCAAACTATTACCAAAACCATATGAAAGATATGATGGTAATAAAAATGCAGTAACACCGATCGTTGGTGGATAATTAAATCGTTCTATCAAAGGATAAAGACAATATCCGCAAGTTATATCGTACAAAATTAAATCGAATCTAAAATCGTCAGGATAATTGATTAGTTTTCGTAGACCTTCTGTTTTTAAGAAATGTTTACAATTAAAACGACTCCACACATAAAATTCATTCATCATTTTTAAAGGGCCATAATTTCTCATTTCATTAATATCAAAACTATCATGCAAACCATCATAAAGACCTTAAATTTGTCTTAAATCAAATTCAACTATCAATCAACAGTAAAACAACAACAATTACCTTCAAATAATATAAATGTATAATTCTTCGGTCTAACTAGATTATCTTCATCTGGACCAATCAATGTTACATTATGCCCTTTATTAACTAATCCATAAGCTAGAGCACGATTCCAGATATGATGACTAGGTGAACCGATTGGTGATATAAATAAGATATTTACACATAATACACTATTTAAACTAATTAATAACAGAAAGACAACAAATGAATTTTGCACCATTATTATTTTAAACTCGAGACGCAACTGAATACATTGAGTACCTACACGGAAATAAGTAAGCCTGATAGAGAATTATATCTAATAGTTAATAGTGACAATGATAGAGTTGATATTTAAACTGAATTGATGGGGGATAAGAAGGTATTACTGACAACAAAAAACATGTAGAAAAAAGTGGAATAATTTTATGTATTGATTATGTAATTATAAACGGAACTATTATTTACTACTAATTAAAAATTAATTCTTTACTACATTTATTGCGATAAATTTATTATAATTATTTTTTTTACAATCATGTTGTTATAATTGTTTGTATTCATATTCTGTTTATAAGTTTATAGAATAAAATCCTACAATCTATAATTCCATTGTATTTTATATAGATAACTAAAAATTTTGAATAAATAAATGAATATTAAAGTAATGGCTAGATGTATTTATTCATAAATGATAAATCATATTAAACTGTATTCATTTAATTTACAGTAAATATTTACAATTACAGTAAAAAGTCGATAAGTCTATTGTCTATTCACTTTGACTAATTTATTAACTAGGTATAGTTAGTTAATTACTGCAATTGTTGTTAACAATAAAACAATAAAACTGCAGCTAAATCCTATTCAGAAAACAAGGAGTGTAAGATCCCTGTCACACGAGCAGAATACAATTCAATTTAGCGACAAGGTCCATACAAATTGAAATATTGGTGAACTCTATCCTGTCACACGGGCGTTTCACAATTTATTACAATTAACGCACGCGCAAGGCGTAGAAATCTCGTAGATTGTCATGTGTCAATTAACTAAATAAATTTCGCCGCTCATTAATTGAATATTGTGTGCTGTCACACGACAAATTGAGGACCAAGGTAATTGCGAACTTGGTTTAAATTGAATTGTATTCTGCTCGTGTGACAGGGATGTATAAAACACGGGATTTACCCAATTTACTAATTTACCCTCTTTTTCTAATAGGATTTAGCGTTATTTTTTCCGCTTGATAATGAGAAATATTTCGTGGTTTTTGACTGCATGTCTCGAAAGTGTTTGTAGTTGACGATAATTAAAATTGTTCAAGAATTAATTTAAAAGCTTACACGAAACACTTCAATTGAAGATTACAAATAAAAAAAATAAGGCAAAAAATTTCAAGTTAAACAACACTTTTTTTATAATTTCATTATTATTAATATGTACACTACGCACAGGTTTTCTCTAGTGTTGTGTAGGTACGTACTTGTTTTATTTGAAGGACAACGAAGAATGGAATAATTTTCATAAATAAAGTCATCTTATCATAATTAACAATAATAATAAATGTGGAGGAACAATTATTTGTTGAAAAAAGTAAATAAAATGAAGTGTAGACAAAATTGATATCTATGATTTTATTTGATGAGAATAATAACTATTACATAATAAACAACAAATAACAATTTAATAATTGATTCACTGAGATCTTGTTAATCATCTGTTTGTAAACAATTTTGAGGATTTCAGGTTTACAGGAAAAAAACCAACAGTCGCTTAAAAGGCGGACAAGGACATTTCATGAAAAAAAAAACAACAAGAAACACTGAAAGAGTAAGAACATTAATCAAAGTCTCTTTTCAATAAAAGAACAATTAGTTAAAAAGAAAAACTAATTTTTTCCATAAATCCAAATCTAACGGCCCCAAAGCACTGATACACCTAAAAAAATATTCTAAAAGACTTGTAAAGTGGATAAAAATCTTTACCTTGATATTGAGACATGTGTAAAAAATAAAAATTTAGTTTAGTAAAAAGCCCGCCGCCGATGATTATTGATTAGATAAAACACAAGTTCATCTTGCAGTTTACATTGAGGTCAAATTCAGTTTTGTTAGAAAAATCAATTTCATTTATCAAAAATATGTTCGATCAATACAAAAATTTCCGCAAATCAATGTTGAAATATTGATATTTAAAAAAATAAATAGCGATAACAATAATAATGCAGTCAGTAGACTCTAGTAGAACATACTAAAGGACTGTGCCCACAACGTCCGAACCGTCCGTCCCGCCTGCCAATCTGAATCAGTTAGTCGGAGTCGGAACTATAGTGCCGCGGAGTGATTCTGTTTGATTCAGACTCGCTTGGTCTGAAATCAGTCTTATGGGAGTCGGGACGGTTCGAATCTAGTGGACCTAATC
The DNA here is from genome assembly GCA_037464855.1 of Iselma pallidipennis. Taxonomy (NCBI): domain Eukaryota; kingdom Metazoa; phylum Arthropoda; class Insecta; order Coleoptera; family Meloidae; genus Iselma; species Iselma pallidipennis. The sequence goes on along the minus strand of JAZBHA010001983.1, from coordinate 3,279 downwards.
TCTAATAGGAGCAGCTTAATAAAGCCGGTAGTTCCGAAATGTACAATGCACCCCAATAAAAATACCACACAGTTTTTTGTGCTTTCACGTGCTTTCAATTATTGTATTTTTGTTTATTTTGAAGCTTTTCTGGTACGTCCGGTAGATGTATCTAGGCTTAAATACACTACTGATAATAACATCCATAATCCATACTCTATGTAAACGCAAATATTGATAAACGATAATTGTGGAGACAAGTATGCATCAATCAGTACTTTTGTGTATTGAATGAAAATATAATAAAATTTTTAAAACCAACAAATTTTATCCAATATTTTACTCTTAGAAAAATTGAACTCGATTAGTCGAGACTTTAGCCTCAGTAAAGTCATATCAGTCTCGTTATAGAGTAAAAATCTACTTTTATTCCAATAGTTTAGTAGTAGAACAATAATTATAATGTTTAAAAATATTTTATTAATTATTATTCATTTATTAAAACTAATAAATTGTGCTAATATTTTAACAATTTCAACATTAGCATCACCTAGTCATTATATATTTCATGATGTTTATTTAAGAGAATTGGCAAGAAGAGGTCATAATGTCACATACCTTGGTCACGATCGAAGTCCATACAACCAATCAAACTATACACAAATTATAATGGAAGGTAAGTGTTAGCCGTGTTAACAATTAATAGAAACTCCTCCAGTTATATTTAACTCAATTAGATTGACTAGAGACATGTATTTAAATTTATACAGTGTGATCTATTGTGTGCCATGACAAACGCATGTCCTTACTAGCCTGATACTTCAGCTGGTAACTGCAATACCGCCATCTATACACATTCTACAACACCTTAATTCGGCATATGTAATAAAAATGCGACTTCGATTCTCACAACAAGCTCAAGTTTAAAATTAGACATCAATTTAAAGTGACAATAACGACCTAAATATACGGCGATTTCATTTTTTTGACACACAGGTCATTAACATTAACCTAATTTAATATGACAGGTCACTGGAAAGTGGTAAAGTATAGACATACGTTCGTAACGTCATTCAAAGTCAATATGACCATAAATTTTATAGATCATACTGTATAACCGATTATACAAATATCTAATAGGTAATCATGATGGGAGACATTTTATTGGGACATTATGTCTTTTATTTTAGGCGTTTATGAGGCGCTTCACAAAGATATGAATCCTGCCGATTTCAAAGATTATTCATCATTCGAGTTAATAAAATTAGTCTACGACTACTATACAGAAACATGTAGTGCTGATTTTAAAAGTGAAGGTTTAAAATTTCTAAATAATTATCCTAAAGATTTTAAATTTGATTTAATCATATGGGACATAAATTCAGTATTGTGCTTGTATCCATTAATAGAAAAATTTGGTAATCCACCAGTAATTGGTACAAATCCATATGTATTACAACCAAATACATTTAGAAATATTTATCAAAGTTATATACCAAATATGGTATTACCATACAATGATCGTATGTCATTCTGGCAACGAATTAATAATAATTTTTGGAATATTGTAGCTGAATTGTTACGTTATTATTATAGTCAACCAAAAATGATTGCAATGGCCAAGGAATATTTTGGTAACGAAACAAGACTAACAGCTGAAGAATTTGAACGTGATATTCTATTAGTTTTAACAAATTATAATCCGATTGCAAATTTTGTTGAAGCCTTTCCACCAAATATTATCGGTGTTGGTGGTTTACATATAAAACCATCAAAACTACCAGATGATTTACAGGAGATTTTAGATAAATCCAACAACGGTGTTATTCTAGTATCATTTGGTACAAACGTGCAAAGTGAAGATCTTGATTTAGAGAAGACACAAATCATTCTAAATGTGTTTTCGCATTTACAACAAACAATCATTTGGAAATTTGACAATCATAAAATTAGCAACAATATACCGAAAAATGTTTATATTAGAAAATGGATACCGCAGATTGAGATTTTATTGCATCCGAATACAGTTTTGTTTATTTCACATTGTGGATTATTGAGTTTACAAGAGATTTTCTATAGTGGTGTACCTGTAGTCGGTGTACCATTCTTTTTAGATCAATATCCAAATGCTAAATTGATTGAAAATCGTGGCATCGGTAAATCAATACGATTTGATGACATCAATGCGGATAATTTCTATCAAATTATCAATAATATGATTGGGAATAAAATGTAAGTGTTAATTTGATTTGTATTTAAAAAGATGTAGTAATTGTTTGGTTTCAGGTACAGAGAACGAGCTCAGAAATTATCCCAGTTATATCGAGATACACCAAATAAACCATTAGATACAGCAATTTGGTGGACTGAATATGTATATAGATATGGGAAAAGTCACCATTTGGACTTGGCAACTAGAGACTTAAGTTTTATGGAATTATACAATCTTGATATTATTTTAGGACCACTTATTGTGATTTTATTAGTTTTATTTGTATTAAAATCATTGTTTCTATCTGTATTTAACTATAAAACAAGTGTTGCAAAAAAGAAATTGAAAAATAACTAAATAGAGTTAATTATATTAAACAAACGACTGTAATAATTTATTAATTATGTTAATAGAAACAGTTATAATCACTATAGATAATACTGTGAGGAAGGCAATAGCATCGATTTCTTCTCTTTGATAGTAGCGCATATTTCGTACTTTAGGGCTCAGAAAATCATCACTACCATGTTCCAGCATATATTCAGCCCAGAAAACTGCCCTATCTAATGGTTTTATGGTTGATTACGGAATCTTTCTGATGTTTTCTTCATATTCTCGCGATAATTACAATTTTTAGGCAAAATAATTTTAGAATTTATCGTATTAGATGTCTTGTAAACTGAATCCGGAGTCATGTGATTAAGAATAATTACCAGACCAAGTTGTTTTTGGGCAATTCTTTTACCATTTGTGTACTGGTCAACAATAAATGGTACAGTTATCATTGGAACAGCGTGGTAAATAGCTTCTTGAGTACTTGAAGCTCCACCAAAATTATAAAACAACCTCTCTTTTTGAGGAGAGGAAAAAATTGAAGGAATCTCTTTTTTATACCCACTGCTACGATCTTTCTTCTCCTTTCCCTCTTTATAATATAAAGGGCCCCCTAGACGTGCCATCAAGTTTGTTAGATTTGATTGGATTGACTTGTGATCCTAAATTTGTTTGCACCAACTTGATATAAAACTACACATAACGACATTTTCATAGGTGTGTGCATACCAATAACGCCGTGTAGTGCTTGATTG
>JAZBHA010001982.1:0-11990 GCA_037464855.1 Iselma pallidipennis | reverse complement strand
GTGTGTCCACAAAATTTCAACTTCATACGACTACGAGAAGGGGGCTAGACCCAAGAGCCCTACTCTTACCTCACCCTGTATTTCTACTGAAATATGTATGTATATTGTTTACGTTTCATTAATAAAAATCCAGTACAAACACGACCTTCAATTATTTAATTATCATATAAAAACAAGTGACACTTATTGCATCATTCACAAATATTCAAATGTTTAAGAGCAATATGTAATTGATCTAAATCCAGGCTGGTCAGAATTTTGGAATAAATATGATAATAAAATGCATTATTTAAATGTGTGAATCATACAAAAAACTACTTTCTACTACTATTTTGATTTCTATTTTACGGTAAAGTACCGAAAAGAATGTCCACAGATTGGTGTAATCTGTGGACATTCTCTTTGGTCCATGTTGAAGGTGTTTTAATAGAAGCCGATAGATAAACAATAAATTTAGAGGAAAATCCGCTAATATCCTAACATATTTTTAACATGAAAATTATATGTATTTACATACATATGTATATCCTATGTATGGTACCAGTTTGGACCAGAAGATAAAAAACTAGCTGATATTGATAACCATTATCATTTGAGTAAAACCCATTTTCCACTGATTGTATTTTTTCTAAATTCTAAAATGCATTTCCAGTATTATTCTACAAAGAACTGCAAGTGCAGGAATTGTGAAAAATCAAAATTCGAATGCGCACCTAACTATAATCATTGCTTTAAATGCTTTAAACCCTCAAAAGAGGCGGAAATTTAAAAGAAGAATACTTTTTCTTTTGACCTGTCGCCGTATAATAAACACAGATTCAGACCATATTGGCATAAATTCATTTATTTACATTATATATCGTGTATTTCTAAACTACCTGTAGCATTAAAGAATGCTTCTTATTGCAAAAAAATAAAAAATTCACCTTCATTTCCATGCCATTTATGCTTGGTGTACGTTACTGAGGGTCTCTTAAAGAACATAAGCATCAGAGCCCCAAATGCCTGGATTCGCTACTGACTGACTACATAACAATGAAAATTTGCCTAAAATTGTCAATGTATTGAAATTGCCAGAGCCGTATTTGCATATTCAGAGGCCTAAAGCGCCCTTTGTTCGTAAACAAGAGTTAGATTACAGCATTTTCCTACCAAAAAAGCGTCTATAAAATAGGATCCTTATAGGTAAATAAAGCACTGATTGTGGCATTTATGAGCATACAGGGTTATCTAAGCCAAGCAAGAGGAAGAATTTTGAAAATCCTTTTGGGATTGGGCAAAGGAGGCTCATTATCCTAAAAATTATGTTTTGATTTGATTATAAGCCCCCGTAGAGGCTTCCAAAAATTGCCTTAGCGCACGGTATTTCACGTACACTTGGCGGGGTATTGGTTAAAGTTTTCAACTAGCAATAATCGCACCTCGGATAAACCTCATCGGTTACGATACTGCCACTGCGCAAAGCTGACTTCGACATTCAACCAACAGCCTTATAGGACCATCAATGCCGATATACCAACGTGAACTATAACTGAAACGACATCTATTCCAACACTCAAGAATTACATTATTTCCAATACGAACGAATAGATGGCGTAAGCATCGATGGACATGGACAAACTTGTTATAATTTAAAAATCCTAAAACATCGATCAAAGAACAAATTGTAATTTTCTTTTCATTATTAATTATAATACACACGCAATATGAATATGAAGTGAAAATCAATTAAATGCGACTTAGAAGAAGTAATAATTTGTTATTTTACCTCAATTTATCTGTAATTTTTATAAAATCATATTTGTAACGAGTCCAACTAGTAAATACTCGTATATCTACCAATTATTATTATTATTATTATTATTACTATTATTATGATGTTGGAGAAAGTGGACCACGGTCATTTTCACCGAGTTCATCTCTACAACTTTCTTTAATAATCTAATAACGAAAATAACTACATTTTTCAATTAGAAAATTTTACTATACCTACTGTAGTATACTGAATGTATTATTATACCTACTATGAGTTTTTTAATCGTTTTAATGATAAATATGGGCGAAAAGGTGGGATCCGTTCCATGTCGGTACGCAATAATGTTAAATGGTCATTCGCCTGAACAAAACGGTAATTTACAATAACTTAAAACCTATTCATTTTATGTATTCGATCTTCCATCATCATCATCATCATCATCATCATCAATATCACCATCATCATCACACCAAGTTACCAGTATGAGGAGATAAATGACCGGTTAACAATTTCAATTAAAATTGTTTTAATTTTTTGAATAACAAAAAAAAACGACTCTCTGTATTTTCCCCCAAAAAATTGAACAATTCTCCCTCCAGAAAACGTACTAATCTTAATTAAAAATTTAATCAATAAAAAATGGGCTTAGTAGTTTGGTTTAACTCCAGTTAGTTTCCAAGAAGATTATAATTGTGTATTGAATGATTTATAATACGGTTTCTATGTAAAGTTCGATTCGTGACTGACACTTGACCATTTCGTGTCCGTTTTTCCTCGGTTTTTTTTTCGGTTCCCCCTTGGTCTTTATCATAGTTGATCATAGTAAAACGGTACCTCTTCTAACTAGTAGACGACGACAAATTAGAATACGCCCACAAAACGTATAAAAAGAATCAACAGATATGGTTCACACGTGAAAAATCTAGAAACACAAATATAACACACCTTAAAAACGATATAAGCTCAACAATACAACAAAAGAAAAAAAGAAGGAAAAGACAAGAATCTCTGGTTGTTGTTGTTGGTAGGATTTTATCAATAATAATAATAAAAATCGAAAAAAAGAATGGCGAAACCATGACCTGTGACAACTTTATAGTATATTTTGTTAATAAATTAGTTGACCTCACTTAATCTTCACCAACAAATCGCGATTTTTTTTTCTTTCAAACAAGAAAATCTGTACAAGAATCCTATCGACATCAGATTGTTGTTATTGAATTGTGGAGACGTCATGATTATATTCTGAAATCAAACGGCATTGAATACTAAATATTTAAAGCCTTGATGCATAAAATTCGCATTTCTACTCGTATCTAGTAGAATATTATTATTATTAATTTTTATTATATAAATTTGTGCCAGTGATATGAAGACAATCTAATGAAGATTAATTTTTTCTTTCAATAACATATTGTCCGTGTTAGTCTTTCAGGAATTTCGGGAATTATTGGTGACCTAATTAAATTTAATCACAGTGGAAATCCATAACATTTCCTGGAAAATTAATGTAATATTGTTTGCTAAATTATTATTTTCCTGGAATAAATTGTCAAAAATATTCAACTTTAATATTATTAGAATAAACTTTGAAAGTTTATTGTGTTATTTTTGTTTGTTTTTAATGTTATTATAATGCTTTTTCTTATTTAAAAAAGAAAGGCTGTAACAGTATGGTCTACTTTTAATGAACATTAACCGTTTTGATGTTTTGATTTATTGTCAAATAACTGTTGTAAATATAATTCAAGAAATCTGTCTCAAGATCTCTTTGTTTTATTCGAAATTTTCTCTATAGCAGGATTTCTCTTTTAATTCTTCCTTGATTTTGTTTAAATAATGGCCGCCTTCTCCAAGGGGAAACCCTTTATTAGTTTATGTCACACTCAGATCTCAGAAACCGTATTAGTTACCGCTAAACGGTTTCCATTATTAGAACGTGTGCTCTTGAGAGATTCAACAGTTTTAGCGACCCGAAAGTGGCCAAAGAGGCCCTATCATTTTATACGATTACGGGCACCGCGTGAGTTTGTGTAGAGCATTTCCTAGAACACGATAGGGTTTATATTTTTAGGGTTTGTAGGAACCTACACTTACAATTAATGTAAAGATATACTTTTAAGAAAAATGGAACTTGCATCTTATCATGGTCCAAAGACTATCTCTACCTGTGTATTATTTTTGTTAATAAACAAAAATCGGTTACTTGAGGCTAAGGAAGGTATCATTTGCTGGAAAACTTTGTATAATAAAGATCAAGGGTCGGCAACCTTTATACCAAAAAGACTACCCCGAATGGAGAATTATGACAAAGGGCATCATACCTTAAGTTTATGGGAGAAGGGCGTTGTGAGCTTAAAACCTTCCTCATACCATTGTGATTTTTTGTTACCGCTGCGGCAAACTGCAGACCTTGAGCTTTGGAACACATTTACCGCCACGGGTTCCAAATCTCAAGGTCTGCAGTTGCCGCAGCGGTAACAAAAAATCACATTGAAATCTTTCACGAGCACGAGGGGAATCCGCGACCACTGATACAAATTGTCAAAATAGGGCCACATTAAAAGTTTCTATGGCTCCTAAGCAATAATATTTAAGAAACCCTTTTATTGAGTAAACTGAAGTACTGTCCTTGCAAAAATTTTCGCGACCTATTGTTTAGCGACATAGTTCTTCAACGATCATCTCTAAAATAGAACCCAAATGGTAAAAACAGTTACAAAGGAAAGCCTTCTACAAAGATACCGTTTTTCCACATATGCATCCCATTTTTGGCAAATTGAAGAAAATGACTATTTTTTGGAAAACTTCCATTCCAAATGGTGGATGAAAAAATTTCCCTCGGTTTATGGAAAATTCCATTTTCAATACTGTAACGAACTAAATTTGAACCATTTTCTCTTTTCTATTATATTATCGGAAAAACAGGACAATGATGAATAGAGAGAATTTGTATCCCTAAGAATTATTCAAAATCTCTCCCTATCCGAAATAGAACACGTTCTAGTTATTATTGTTATTGAAGAAATCCGATACAATTTTTAGATTTAATCCAAGTCATAAAGTCTTCGAAAAAATTCTATAAAACATCCCCCCAGCTCTTATATTTTTATTATTATTATTATTATTATTTGTTATTATGGATCATCTCCACCTACAGTTCACCCTCTATTGTAGAAAGCGTTGGATGGAGTGATTGAAGAAGGGGGTGGCAGTTGGTAGTATAGAGAGAAGTTTGTTATACTTTCTATCTCTCTCAATACGAATGTGTGTGTGTAGGTGTATTGTATATTACAGAGACAACGTCCTTTACGTTTTCGATGTGGGGGCGGCGTTCGACTCAGTGAATGGGGTAGTCAGGATAGTGGGGGGATGGGACACGCTTATGTCTCCCCCCGAAACAATTTCTCCATTCCCCTTATACATAGTATAGGAAAGTTTTTTTGGGTGATGGGGTGGTAGTGGTGGTGGATGGAAGGATAGGGTATAGTTGCCAAGGTGGCAGTGGTGGTGGTGGTGGAAGGAGAGAAAACATGACAAATGACTGGTAGAGGGAGAAGGGAGAGACGCGCGCAATTCCAATCTTGTTTGATATTGATCCCTTCGTTTACACGCAATCTTGTGATTGTTATACACTATATTTTGATTCTGCTGTGTAGGTGGATTAATTTGAATTCTTAGTTTCACGTTTTTTTCCAATATTCTATTAAGGAGGAATAAAAATCACGCAAGTAGCTGATTAATTATAGGAGTATTGATTAAAAAAAAGGGACAAAATTATTTCCATTAAATTTTCATACATCAGATAGTAATCAATTTTATAATTACTTGTTAAAATTAGCATTTTGTTAATTATAGACTTCATGGAATCAAGATTTTAAAATTCTCGCTTTTACCAGGACTGTTGGTTCTTATGGTCAGATACAGAATACTTCGTAGGTTCACGTATTAAAGATATCTAAACTATCGAAAGGGATAGTCCTTACTTAAACTTTAAGGATGCTATTCAGACACATTTAGGTTAGTCTCCGCTTGATCCGGACTAACGAGAGACTAGTCTAGTCTCCTGTTAGTTCTGAATAGCGAAATGTCAAAATTTTAATTACTTTACGTTTAGTGCCGACGAAGAGTCTTTCTGAATAGCACCCTTAGATTCCAGTTGTTATAGTAGAAAACTTGCACCCATGACCATACTGGTTACAATGGCACTTACCGTTGGAGCGCAAGCTTGGAGTATACGTTCCTGATGCGGCGTGAATTAATATTCATAACTCCAAGCCTGCACGCCAAATTGTAGGTCTGGAACGTACAATCCAAAATGTAGAGAAGTAGCGTATCAAAACCGACAGGTTGAGGTAGCTGTGTAAATGCTTGCACGATGAGGCATGCGGGTCGAGAACGTGCTCTGTGCGTCTCGAAGAGGCCTACACGCTTGGGGTGTACCTGCCACAAACCGACGAAAACACCGTCCGCGTAAACGGGCCTATTATTTCAAATTCCGCCTTGGTGTAAGGGATGCTTTACAAATTGCTACTGTTACTTTTACGAAATCTACAAAAGCAGACAGAAGACAAATGCATATGGGCGCATCAAAATTACTGTCTGTCATCTCTTATATGGTAGTCGCCATTGTGATGATATCAGCTTGAAACCAACTTCAATCCACTATCCGGCAGGCACCTACTTTGAATGAAAATACTTTTGATCACTCATTAATAATGAGTCATTAAATAAAACAATATTTACATTGCAAATTTCATCATAATCGATAAGTAGAAATATAATAATTGTAACGTAAGGGTAATTTATTTGTTTAACTAATTTTCGTTTAAAAACAAAAAAACTATATCTATTTACAACCCAAGAATTTGATTCAAATGGATTATAATCTATAAATTTTTTATAAAAATACTCGATCTTTGATTTATTACGTCGCAATTTGAAGAATGAACTTTGAGTTTCTTTACAATTAAAAATTCAATTGAACTTGAGACAATTTTCCAATTATTATCACATGTACCTACTATCACATACTATGTTTATCATTATTTGCAATTTATTTCTTCAAAAGGTCGCGGATAATTGATTATAATTTTGGGAAAAAAATGCAAGTTTGCAAAGTTTATCACAAATTTAGCGCTTGTATAATTAACAACAAGTGTTAAATATGCACTACTACTACTATTTCAATAAAAAAAAACGAATGAATAGCCTGGGTGAATATTCCCATTAAATAGCAAACACTTTCTGAATCAACCATAATCGCAAACATACACCCACATATTTGTTTAGTTGTAGGATAGTTGTAGTAAATAGAAACAGACAGAATAGTAATATTGTTTGGCGCCAAATCAAATAAATCCATATAGTGTACATTTGAAACAAAAATAAGAAAACTTCCGAATATCTAGTAGAATGAATAACAAAATAAAAAGAATGATAATGGAGAATTGTCTGTAACCACTACTACCACTACCAGGAGGGTGGAGTACAATTAGACAGAGACAAAATATTACAAACTAGATACGAGGAAAGGAGGTGCTAGATCTTCATTCATGAAATCGCGTATTTTATTCATCCATTAATGGGGATTTTTCGCAACAGAAACAATGAGAGGAAAGGGGGAAAAACAATGAAAACTTGAGGAAAATTTAATAATTACTTAATAAATATTAAATATTCCAAAATTATCTAATCTATAATTTAAATTTATTTAAGCCATATTATCGGTTGTGTAAATATTATTGTAATTTTTCGTTATAATAGGAGCCGAAAGAAAATTGCAAAATGGGGGAAACAAAAAAAAAATGGAAAATTAGAGGAAAAAGTGTATAATATCTCTAGTTGGTAGCGTCTTCTAGTGACAATAAACGTAAATAAAGCTAATGGTGAAGGTTAAAAATTGAACGACTGCTGCGTCACAAACTAAAATTAGTTCTAAGAGGATTTTTTGATGGTTTCTATTGAGACCTGTCCAAAATCCTTGATTGTAAACGTTACTTTATATAGATATCAAAATTTCAGGAATTTCATAAAATTTCCATAAGGCCGGAAAACGACCAGGACTGTTTGCAAAATTTTCTAGAACCACTTAAAAACAAAGTTACCTTTACACATTTCTTTACCAAAATTTTCATTAATTGAAATTATTGATTATTGGCGTTATTATGAGAGAATTCCAGTTTTTTTTTCTAAATAGAAGATAATTGTAACATAAAAAGCAACACTAGTAGAGTTTTGTAAAGGAAATTGTTCATGACGTTAACAATTAATTAAACAAGTTAGCTACTTATTAGTTGGTTTATGGTTTTATAAAAATATTTGAACGGTTTAAGTCACTTTAACCACAAAATTTACATTCTTATACTATTGATTACTATTGAATATCATTGTTTGTTTCTATTATTTATGGATTCTAGCGAATTTTAATGACACAAAAATTAGCCTCCGCCAAGAGAGTTTATGTAGACAGAAGACCGAAGACAAAGCAGGAGCAGATAGCTATAAAACAAAATTGTCAATTTTTTTCCAACTCGTAAAGAGGAAGGGAAGAGGAGAAAAAAGGAAGCTTGGGCATTTTATCTTCTATATAGCTACCTGTTGTCCAGGTGTTGGGTTTACCATCAATAAACAATCACTCTTGACAGATGCTAATTTTTATCACATTACCCTATTGGTGTGGTTGTTTTATTGCTTTAGTCAAGGGGTTGACGGTTCAGGAGGTGACTTTACGGGAGAATTGCCCTCACTATCACACTTGTGGAAGTCCAGAACGGTCAAAATTAATCTCTCTGATTGTGAGTCGCCACTGAACCGCCTCTCAACTTTCCACTGGGTCCCGCAAAAGTTCCAATCGACGGGAGTTGCCTATTCAGTAGCGTCTCATTCAATAAATAGCTCTAATATATCATTAGCAAAATGAGTGGTCATCCTCACAATATATACCCACCCCATTATCACTCATAATAGATATTTTTCCCCATTGTTCACTTTGCACACCTATTTAATTCTGCTAGATGCATATCTTGATTTAAAAAAAAAACATAATAAGGAAGCCTGTAGATGAAGACGTAAGAACGTACACCACCATGGAAAATGGTGTAGGTATTACTGCTCAAGATTGTAGAACAATGATGAGCTACAAAACATCAAAATTTCCATTATTGCTATTGCATGTTAGATAAAATTACCTGTTAAATTGCTAAACTAAATCATTAAATTTAATTACAATTTGCCAAATATGGTTCCAGTATACTTGTGTACTTACCATATTATAATTTTTAATGACAAAATGAGAAAAGAGCAATATTATGGAATCTGGAGCATTAAGTAGGCTTCCGTTTAACAGTATCTACAAACAACAATAATATAGATTTGTTGCAACTAACGGTAAATCTAATAGACGGGGGGGCTTTATACTACAGTAGAGAGATGTAGATGGTTTTGATGAGGTCAACCGTAACGAAAATTTATTAACTGTTTTGGACTAACCGAAATGTATCTAACAATTTAAGACAACCGCACGAAAAGAAAAAGGATGATAATTTGTAGCTATTAATAATGCAAACAGAACTACTAATTATAAGTAGGTATAGGTATATTTGGCGAAAGGGTAGAACTGAAGTGTGTGATTGAAAACTGCTATGTCTCCTAGCGTTCAAAAAGCAAATCGTTCGATACTTGGTTTTTAACCGAGTACTTGTACTTAATTTCTGCGGCCACTGCCTGGTAGTGGACCTCATTCGAGGATCCGAAGTTTAGATGCTTTGAAGAGCCCTAGATCTCATGTTCTTTACGTGACGTACATCAAAAAAGGACGGATTGTATGCTTACACTTCACTTCTCTCTTTTCGCTGTGGGTCCTGAAACTTCAGCCCATCAGCGTCATAGAAGATTCGCCACTGGTGTTGCCGCCACCACAGTTGACATAAAAGTCTTTAATTTCATGTTGAAAGTTATAAAAGACTGTTGGAGCAACGACACTGGGTCAGAATTGTCCAAACATTCATTCCGATCTCATAGTGTTAACGGGGCACACCATGAGATCGTTCGTTGATATTATCAAAAAATCCCAGATTATTCCTAGTCTGACGAACATCCTGAGATGATCTATTCTCAAATGGAATTTAAGCTGCATATTGCATGTTTCGATTATAGTATTTTAAAAATAGAATTATAGTTAAACATAAAAATAGATCAGAAGCTCTTACCAGAAATGATTCTATTCTGTTTATTTGCTAAACTGTATTGTTTATAAAATCAGAGGAAGTGAACTGTGGAAATTTTCACATATTAACCCAAAAAAAAATTTTCCAAAAATACTTCACAAAAAGTAAACAAAAATACTATTTTCACACAAAAACTATCTAAATTTTATAAAGATGCGTATAGACGGAGAGATTTTTCACAGACAAACACAAAAGTTAGTTTCCTCTTTATTTTTAGAGGGAGAAAAGATATATCTAGGAGAACAGTTGGAAGAGAAAAATCTCACCGTATATACGCACCCTAAGCCATTTATTAAACTAACGTTAAATTAATTGGAATTTCTCAAGTAACTAGACAGTACACAAAGGAAGCTTTGATTTTCAAACACATCAAAGCATATAGTTGAACTATAAAATTCATATAAAGTAAGTTCGTTTTACGTAAATGTACTTAAAATATCCATATGTGTGTGTTCTAAGTTAAGTAAAAGAAGAAAACAGAATCTACATCTTATATGAGTGGTCACAGTAGAAAGCAGATGCTTGTTAGTTGTTGTTTTTTAATTCCTCCAACGTTTTTTTTTCCATCTTTATCCTTTTCTTATAATAAATTGTACTCGTTTTCTCTTAATCATTTACTTTAACCAGATCAGTGTCAAAGAACTCTGACTTTGAGAGGAGGAAGACATAGTACGTTTGATTTCTTTCAACATACTATGCGTACGTAGTGTGTGTATACGCACAGTAATTTCACATTTGACCTGGACCTTCTCTAAGACCCCCCACCGCCCCCCTAATTCAATTTACAACATTTACAAGCAATTTGTCGCAAAAATTTAGTTTCTATCTTTACATAAAATGAATGAAATCGTAATGGATTTGTTAGAACGGAAATTATTTAAAAAAAAAAGTATGTCATTCATGAAGAGTCGCACATTTGTACTGTCGTGCATGTATGTATGTGTCTTTATTGTTATTATCTACTCACCTGAATCAGTTGATGTTGTCAATGTAAATTCCCGTATAATGTCCCCAAAAAAAAAGGAGTTTCCAAGGTGATTTATAAGATTTTTTCGAAATAGAAAATTCAAAGAACTGCAATTTTTTTTTTGGATGATGATACAGGAAAAAATCTATAAATAGTGTAAAAAAAATTGGAGAAAGAATAAGTCACAAATATAGAGAAAGTATGCCTGATTTCCGTCACATGTGTGTAGTTTAATTAGTATTTGAGGTAACTAAAGCGATTATGTTAATTGATCCAGCAGGAGACACTGTATAATTAGGTATAGATGATCTGCTTGGGATAAATACATTATGAAGAAAAACAGATAGCGAGAAGGGCTAATTGAAATTGAGATATTGCAATAATATTAGTACGATAGAACCTTTTTAATCCTGGACATGGGTGAATGTAAAAAATGTTCAAAATAATTATATAATTTTCCAATCGACATTACCTTAAAAAACTAGAATAATGATGATTAACGGTTTCCTATTTTCAATATTTTTGGTAATGGAGGGTTTTCTCTTTATATCACTTGTTTAAAAATCCTCATGTTCAAATTACAGGATGTTCGGATAAAAGTGGCAGAGGGAAAAATCTAGACCTAAAGTAAGCTCTAGAACTGAAGCTACGCCACTTGTCGTTCAATCAAAGCTAACTATAGTCATTGCCGTTTAAGTTTAAGAGTCACATGACTAATCAGCGAACTAATAGTTGTCAACTTAAAGAAAGCTGAAATTTGCAGACTAAGGTCTAAAACAAAGACGGTAATAGAAACTACTGTTCTATCAGTAGTGTTCTTTTTACCATACGTTTGGTCATGTGACTCTAAACATAAATGGCAACGACTATATGAGAATGGAGCGTTTTCGATGGGACATTCCCTATATGTTACGACAAACATGTTTTGAATGAACTACTGAGATTGTGTGCTCTTACAAAAGCTTAGTCGTAGTCCAGTAAAAATCGTTCTGAAATCGACTTTTCAAGCAGTATGGCTGAATTTTTCAGGAAAGTTGTA
>JAZBHA010001981.1:0-11999 GCA_037464855.1 Iselma pallidipennis | reverse complement strand
ACTTCTGATTCTGTGCGTAAAACAGTTTGAAAATGTGTCCGCTGGACACTACTGGGCTGTTAAGGGTTAAACAACCCTTTTTGAACAACACTGATCAAACAAATGTTCGCTATAAAACAATTGGCTGCTCGTAAAACACCATAGAAACCGCAATCCTGGGAAAAAACGAAATTTTCCGATTTCTCTTTCGTTTCAGTGGAAAAATGTAGATGTAATATATTTCACCAAGTGAAAGATAAAGTCTGTCACTTATCGCAAATGAATCTAACAAAACAGTTAATAGTAATTATCTAAAAATATAAACAATTATTGCCAATAATACAGTAAAACTCTTGAGGATTTGGTCCAAATAATTTAAACAGACTTATTAAATCAAAAGATTAATTCAATCAGTGTCACTATCAATTCAACGAAACAATCAAACAATTATTGCCAATATTTAAAAAATGTTGACGAACAAAAGACATTTATGTAATAATTTAAAATTTAGCGGCTATATCTCAAGATTTCGCCCAAATTTACTTTCAAATTTGTCGACTTTATTAGATTTGGCTACCCATCCATGCGACGCATTCTCAACGTAAACTGAGACCGATTTAGTTGATACCGACATATTTTTGCTTCGATCGTGTTGGTGAAGGCCGATCTAATTTGACACCGGACCAAAATTTGGTGCGGTATCAACCGATACCTACGTTTGATCCGCCTTAGAGAAATCGGCCCCTAATATTTCAAATGAGCTGTACAGATTATTATCTACAATATAGGTATAGAAAAAAATAAACAGGATTCTGATACCAATTTACCATAATATATACTCAATAGTAAAGCTTGACATAGAGAATTTCTAAAGCTGATATTATTTTATTAAAGGTACATATATTGTAATATGTAATTGATGTTAAAGCATTAAAATTTAAATGTTTTGAGAAAAAATTGAGACCCGATATTGAATATCCTTGATCAGAGAGAGGTAAAATTTTAATAGTTTGACTGAAAAAGATTGATTTGGTTGTTTACAACAGTTTTGCTACTTTACAAAGAGGAACGAGAAAAAAAATACTTATAGGTACAGTGGAATCCGTTTATTCGGGTCATTGGTCACTCAGGACGGTCGTCTATTTAATATAAATTTCAAAAGACAAACCCAAATCGAAAAAACAAACAGAGCTTCTTTCGCTTGTTTGTGACAATATGCCGTTATAAAGCTGATTTATATTATAAAGACCTGATATATTTTGATTTATTATTTATAATTTAAAAATCGATCATAACTTACACATTTCCTGTTGAAGGTCTGATGCTTAGCAGAAAATATTCAAAAATTTGTCACCATGTTAAAACTGCTAGGACCATCCTTAAAAATATGCAAGAAAACTGAAAATACTAGTATTTCTTACCCAAGAGACGTTCTTTTTTATGTGCCCGTAACTGGACTAACATTTTATAGAAATATAAAAAGGGGAATTAGTTATTTATACATGGTAATCTGTTTTGACATTTTGAATTACATAGTCTATTTTCTCTTTTACAGCTGCATTTGTTTGACTTACTAGGCGCCCGCCTGGTACCCAGAGCGGGAGGAGGCCCAAGCCAGTTCTTTCGGGCCCTACAAGCAGAGCCGTATTCAAGTATAGGAACATCAGGCATAAATTCGAGAGCTCACTTTCTAGGGGATTTCGATTTTTAGAAGGCCTCAGTAGAAAAAATACTCTAATCAATTTATTAAATTTGTTTAAAATTTTGTTATAGCTGATTAAATAAACTAAGAGGTTGGTATATCGGTGCTTAACGAACTCCGCCGTTTATGACCCGTCATCCTAATCCCATACTCGAACTCTGCCGTTGGATGGAACGTGTAGGTACCTGCAAGCTACACACAAACTCCGCCGGGTCGCTTGGCAGGTAGCCACAGCGGGACGTTTATCCCTTAAGTGTAAAAGTACTTCAAATTCGATTGAAAAAAATAAATGGTCCTCGATCACACTAGGGAATAAATGGTTTCTACAAACATCCCCTCGCTCCGTTCAGCTCCCACCAGACAAAGACCAACAATACGCATTTAAATTATTTAAATAATGAAAAGTATATTGGACTAATATTTCAGTAGTTCTTAACGTTTTGTCGTATCGTATAACACTGGTAAAATCATTATTACAGTCCAGTGACTTTTATCTGTAGTTATAATCAACCAAGGGATTAACTACGGCGGAGTTCGTGTGCGGAACTCAGGTAAAAATTATACTTGCGGCGGAGTTCGTGTGTCTGAATTTCTCTACCTGTAGGTATAGGGTCTAGCGGGATTAACTGGGGCAAAGTTCGTGTGCACCCCTTTTACACTTAAGGGATAAACACCCTGCTGTGACTACCTGGCAAGCGAATCTGAAGTTACGCCACTGTTAAAATTTCCAAACTACCTTCATAAATAATGCAATGATTCATTTTCCCTTATCTCAATTAGGGAATACAAGTACCTACCTATATTAAAAAAATCGATATTTTCCAGATTTTTAATTGCACAATTTTAGGAGAAGATTTTCGAGAATTTTTTCGAGAATTTTCATTTATACACGACAACGTCAGACACTCAAGAATTTCATATAAATCTCTCCAAGTTCCAACATGATAAGTAAAAATAAAATGAAATAATTCATAAGATATTTAAAGGAAATTCTTTTTAAAGATCCTGTTTGTTCTAAAATTATTTTGTCGTGCAAAATGATTGTCTTTTATTGCGTAAAAATGGCGATCATTTACCTGTATCTGTTTGTTGTTAATATTGTATTGGTTAGTTGTAGTGGTATTGATATTCTGTGATAGTCGAAACGTCAATAGATATCATTATAACCACATATTGCAGTTGTTTCACGAAGCTGGATCGCCCTTCTAACGTAGGTAACATAGCTACACATTTTTACTTGGACATACAATTATCTGTCTACACAAGTGGTGCGTGAAGCGATTTTTTTAAGCACGAATTCAAAATGACGAACAAATATTAAGTACTTTGTTACGTCTGTTTGAAATTGTTTTTACGATATCTCGAGATATACATCAATATATAACATTATTTTGAATACTAATATAGTTAAAAGAAAACTAATTTTTTTCAGTAGAAAAAGATTTCCAATTTCTTATTTTTCTTCTATAATTATTTGGTTATAGGGTGGCGCCCAACGTAAGAAATCGTATATATCATTCTTTTTTTTCGTTTTTTGAAACAGTGTGTCTCAAGTATGATGGCTCTCATTAAATATCGGACGAATATAGCCTATCTACCTGTTTATTTTTTGTTAATGTATTTATCTTTGTCTTACAACATAATGGTCCAGCTCAGATCTCTGTTAGTCGTATCAAGCCTGTAGTAAACAACCGAGATCTCACTAGAGTTACGGACGCCCATTAGCTCACATTTTTTATGGTCATTTTCTTAACCCTTTCGTTTTAGTAGGATAGTACAGTCTGACGAAAATTTTATTTGATTCCAACAATCCGAATTCCAATATAACATGCTCATTATCTTAACAAAAACACAAAAATTTTAGTCAATCTCTCAATATTTATTATTAGAAATCGACGATAAATCAAAGAAATATCATAATTTTTGCTAATTATTTATTCCATAATCATTAACGATTTAAACGTTGTTTGTATATCTCAGGTAAGAAGATTGACGTTTTCCTGTTCAGAGATTAAAACTCAAAACTCTCAACTCTGAATGTTGTTTTCTATCTTTTATTTTTCCATCGGTCATCTTCGGAAATCTTTAGACTTTGTCTTCATAGATATCAACAATATAACCTTGGTATATGAAATAAAGAAGAAAATAATAAAGAATACCTAATCAAAATTAAATGGTATATAGTTTAATGAAAGCTATTAAAAACGTAGCAACAAATTATAATAATTATTCTAAATTATTCTAAAATTTGGTGTATCTTTCTTGACGTAGCGTTGAAATCACCAAGTAATTACTGTGCAAATACTCTAAATTCAATTGTTACTAATCTCTTTAATTTTTCCAATTAAGATTTAGAATTTCTATAACTACTTTTATGAGTTTTAAAACTAGTAAGTGAAAATCTTTAAAAATTTGATTGGCTTATCAATAAACAGATATTCACCTGTTTAGGGGCAAATTATCAATAATAGATATAACCTGAGGATAATTTTCCAATGGCGATACAACAACTTATTTACTTATTTACCTATTTGTTTATTTATAATAAATATGTATGTAGTAATCGGGGGCGGTGTCAAAATTAGTATCAATGTTTGTCCTAACATGTATTGCGTCGTCGTAGTGCGCAGTATTCGAGAATGTTGGAATTGCTGCGGGCATGTCTGGGATTATACTTTTACTTCTTATTGTTCCTATTTTACGTCATTCTTTTTCGATCGTTTTATTTCCCTCCGCTGTTGTTGTTGCCATAGCATATTTGAGTTGGTTTGATCGCCGAGTCATGCAGGTGAAAATCTCTCTATCTCACTTTTATCGAAACCTTTGGAGGACCTCTTCGTCTCTTATACACGTATGTGTATTATATATATATATATATATATATATATATATATATATATATGCGTGTGTGTGTGTGTGTGTGTGGAGATGGTAATCACCCGCTCCCCGCCTGCACCAACAATATGCGGCCATGATTCTGTGAGTGCTCCACACTGTCCTCACACTCAGCTGAGTCCAGTGGCGTTCATTGAATTCCATTATTTATGAAGAAATAAGCTTTTAAATATAATTTTAAAAATATTTAAGTCATCGATAGTTTATATTAATGTAATTTTCGAGTAAATTTAGAAAATCTATTTTGTTCAAGGTTAATGTTATTGTTTCAAATAAGTATAAATAATGTGTTATGTACGTCTATGGCGCCGGGCAGGAGGAGGACAGAACTAACCGCCAGTTGATGTCGCTGCGGGGGCCCGGAGGCGACTCGGCTACGAACACAGCGAGAGGCCAACGATATAATCAAAGACTTACTCACGAGTCTGAAGTAAACATTTTCTTCGTCTTGACGAAGGACAGGTAGTTAGTTGCAACGGCGAGATGTTCTTTACATTTCGATTGGCTTTGAGTTGCCGCAACTAACAGTCAGTAGAGTATTAGTTCGAAACACCTGTAGACGTTAGTATGTGATTGAATTGTGTTGATTTTTGACTGATTTAATAAAAACCAAAAAAGAAAACAAAACAAAGTATGTTGTCAGAACGTAGTAGTCATTTATCTGTAGGGTAGTGTGTCGTGTTGTGTTGATTTTGTGTTAGATTCCTAGGGATAATTTTCTGCAAAATCACGTAATACCACTATAGGTAATTCACCCTCACTTATTATATTCGTACATAATACAGCTAACTCATATTGCTAATAAATACATAAAAGACGTAGATATCTCTTTATATAGGTATTTACCTATATATACATATGTAGAGAAGAAAATACCGATTAGATCAGGGGTTTCCAATGTTTTTGGTTAAAGGGGCAAATACTACAACTGTGGAAACTTGGCGGGACGCATAATCTAGTCATACATACGTATTTATAAATATAAGTCCAAGTATATATTATAGTATTATAGAAAAAATGTTTCAATAAATTATATACATATTATTGTCAAAGAGTTGCCGGCCACATAGTAGGGTTTCTCGGGCCATAGTTTGAGAACCCCTGGGTTGGATACATTTCTTTACCAACTATATGTCTGTTATTTATTTATTGTTTTTATTAATCATTGAGAAATCACTATTCACCATAGGTAATTAGTTCACAACATCTAATGTGTATGCGCGTATGCATTTAGTTGTTTTCATAATTAAACGATTATAATAGTACCAGTTATTCGGGAGCCAGTAGACCTGTTCATCAACTATTGCTCACACTTGATGCTGAATGGCGACTCTCGTCGATACGCCCCTACTAGTTTCACCTGGTCTGCTCTTGCACTCTTCTATCATCTTTGGCGCCGTTTGTCTAGCATATTTAAATTTTAACCATCGTCCAATTTTAACATGTTTCAATTATGATATTAATAATTCTTAATAGATGACTATTAAATTATTAAAATTTTCATCATAGAGTTGGTTTATGTGTATAAAAAGGGAGGAGTGCTTCTCTACAGGTTTAGAATATTTAATCACGATCGAATCAAACAACCAATCAGTATCTTTCACGCAACCAATCGTGGAACAGATGAATTTAAAATTAGAAAGATTCTCAACACTCATGCTAAACATTGACTTTTAATAATGTGTTATGTCTCCTATTACTATTAATACGTTTTCTTTATCAAATAAAATCTAGATATTTAATTAACATATTTCATTTGATCATATATACTTATAATATTTATAGTAAATGAGAAAAATAAATGTGTAAATATACAGTTACTTAAATGATATGAACCGGTTATGCCACCCCCATCGGCCACGCGATACAACACCATGTATACTAGACAACATCGCATCATAGGCCGGCGGCGGCAGGAAGATTCGTTCCATATGGCAGTCAAACCAGCTCTAGCACGTTCCAATTTGCTACCGTCTACCGTTTAGTACCACCTCCTCTGTGTAGACTTTTCTATACTCACCTTTCTTTGGTATATATATAAATTTTTTTCCCTTTGATCCTAAAATAATAGACTTAATCCAAACCGGTACTTGTAGTACACATTGTTTACATATTTTTAAAAAGTTTAATTTCCAATTGATCAATTTATTCTTTTTACAGATTGAAAAACTAATTAACAATAATATAGAAACTCGAACAAATTCTGCGTTGATTTATCAAGCCATAATAGTGCCATATTCGGGACATTTTAACAATACGTAAACAGTGTGCAATTATTCGTGTACATGAACTGTGATAGATCTCTATAAATGCCATAATGACCCGTCGAAATATGGAAGATATGCCATTAAATTCATCACCATCATTGGAGACTGAAGGTGGAAGCATGATGTCACCCCCACCTCCACAAGCATCACCAGCAGAACGGTCTCCACAACAAGATGCTCCTGAATCACCAGCCATGCTAGCAACTATGACACCAGTCAACGTTATCGAACTGAAAAAAGAAATGGAAGAAGAAAGTGCCATAGGTCGTTCTATGTATGCTCAAGTCAAAACTGAAACCATGTATGACAAAGAAGAAATGTATTCACAAACTTTACAAGATAAGAATGATGCACCAATTGATTTAATATACGAAGATGGTAATAAAACTGTTATATATACAACAGCATTTGATCAAAAAAGTTTGGAAATTTATTCAGCTGACAATTCCGGAGAGATTACAATAAACAACTTAAGTGCACATCAAATACATGGCCAACAGATAACTGATGGACTTATTGATAATAACGCGACCACGATTACTACTGGAAGTGAATCAAGCTCACCCAGTACCGTATCAGTTGTGCTTCAAGGTAACCAGGGGCTTCTTCAGTATCCGCAGGCTCAGGTACCTACAGTGTTAGTGCTATCATCTGAGATGCCAGAAGAAGAGGGAGGCATGTCCGTAATTGGTCTAAGGTAACTATTTTTTAATCACAAAGAAACTGAAACAGTAATTTCTCAAAAAATAGATGAAAATCTTTCTGACCTTCGCAATTGTCCTATGGGCACATGTTAATGGAATCTTTGTTTAAAACTTTTTACTCTTTATTATTATTATTTTTTAAAAATTAAGAATAACAATTATTATTAATTACTTTCAATATATAATATATTGTTTGAATGGAAAAGAATCAGCGAAGTAACACTATTCTTTCAGTTGGGTTATAGAAATATTTCAAGGTTAAACATGATATAGTTTAATAACTGAGCCCGTTGCGGCTACAACTATTTCTTAATTTCTCTATTATACTTCTACCGCAGTTTACGTGATATTGAATAATGAAAAAACACCAAAAAGTAAAGACTTAAAAGTAGATTCACTTTTAGTTCTAAAGATTATGTGGACATTACTCTCTGACAGGCCATATTTTAAAATACTTGCGACATCTGGAATAGGTTTTTTTTCAAATCTCCAAGAATTTAAACATTTTATATTACTTTCATATTCAAATTTGTTCGTTTTATCCTTATTCTATTCATCTGTTAAATAAAATTTATTTAAATACCTCTGTCTTTTCAACCATCTTTATATTGTTATTAATTTACACCAAAAAATCTGGCTGGATAGATAACTATTTTTGGGACCAGCCGTTCAAAATAAATAAATTATAGTTATATTTCAAATTAGTAAAAGCATAGTAATTAGGAGACGGCATTTGAATTATTCGCCAGAAGTATACCACTAATATCCGGTAATTAAGACCAAAAGTTTTCCATTAAAAATTCGCAGTAACTAATCAACATTTTCACAATAATTCAACAATAATTTTATACATAATATTCAATCGAAGAGAGCACTGTTACTATGTTTCGAAATATTTGAAAGAATGATTGTTATGTAGAATGATTTTTCATAATTGATAATTTAACAACAAATTTCAATTATAGGTAGGGAGACCGGGGCTATTCCGTACATCACAGACATTTTTATCTTTATGTCTTTTTTTATGCAGCTTTGACCACCATAATGTGGATAAATATTATTTAGACTATCCACTACGATGAACAATTACTATTATCAAATTTGGAAGAAATGTATATGTTACTGTTAATTTGATTAACTCGAAGTGTAGTTTTAAATTTAGGAGCAATTCCAAATAATGACCACTATACTAATACTATATTAACTTGACTATTTCACTCATAGAGTATATATATTGAAATTTGATGATAAAAATTAAATGTCAAAGTCAACTGTCAACATGTGGATTGGTTATAATTACTATTCGCTAAAGAGTCATGCTAAATATCTATCACTCGAGTTACGGTGATATTATAAAAAAAATTCTCTTAAGAGTTGTTGTCTTGAGCAACCAAAAATCACTCACTCTTTTTATATTACTGTTGATAATATCCTTGCTCTGTAGTTAATCATGGCCTTTAGATATCAGTAATTACAACTGGAGTGACAAGAGGCAAAAAAGTAGCTTTTAATGGTGTGCAGAGTGTCGTATTTTGTATGTTTTTGCTAAACGTCAAAAATTACTTTTTAAAGCCATTTAAATTGTGTCACTATTTATTAGTATTTATATGAAATTATGTATTTCAGAAAAGCAATTAACGGGTTTTAAGATAACGGATTCCAATTTGTGTTATAAAAGATCAAATTTTTCGAAAAAGGATTGATAGCATAGTTTTAATAAAATAGACTGTCGATGTCAAATTGACATAAGATCTGTCCAAAACTATAAGAAATGCCCGAAATAGTTGAATAATAATTTTATTCAGTATCAATGTTGATTTTATGGATTTGTTTACTTTTTCTCTGTTCTAAATTAGATATATCAATAAAATTCCGATTATCGTCTATCACTTATATGTATTGATACTGATAATCTTTACAATAAATTAGATATATGTATTTATTAGTTTTTATATTAACCTATAATAACAGGAACTTATGCATAATCACCTACGATTTGGATAAATAATAATATGTATTATCTTCCTTGGTAATCATATTCTCCAAAACATAAGAATTGAATTGAATTGCCCATTACATGTAATATAGTTATTATTTTACACAAGTCAGGGAATCTGGCTTAAGTGCCATCTAGACGTTTTCTGGTTTGAGTACGTAGTAGTACGTACTCCGAGCGTATGTCTGCCCCATTAATCCAACCCATCAGGATGTTGGAGCGTGTATACGGCACATTGAAGCAACAGAATTTTTTGATAATAATAGGTATATCCATTGATAATGATAAAATGTCGATTTTATTGTTTATCCATTTCTTTGACTGTCAACAATTTCATTGTAAATTCTTTCTAGTTTTGGACACATAACTTTTTAGAAAATAACCAACCGGGTAGGTCTTATTATTGTGGTTAAAAAAATTCTTTTAACTAAACAACTATAATTAAGAAATGAATAAAAAAGTGGTTAAAGCTTCAAAATTTTCAAGGATTGCTGGAAAAACATTATAAAAAGTTTTCTTTTTGATCATGGTTGTCTGTGAGAATATCAGAAACCAGAAACTTACCAAAACCTTCACAATAAATAAACTGCTGTAATATTGTTTTAATGAATAGGTATGACAAGAGTTTTTAAATTAAATTTTGTTAACACTGAAATGCATCATTAGTGTTTTAGATGAATGTAGTAGACTTGCGGATATTAACAATCTTGTAACCGCATATTATAGTTTATTCATGATTGCTCAAGGGCAGACGTACCAAAAATGGAATAGCTATTTTTCGAAGTTCGTCACTGAAGGCGTTTGAATGTTTTCGTAACGTATAGTAATCACCAACTACTTGTACGTTTTTTCTTTTTGTTAGATATGTATAGGTACCAAGTGTACAACACTGTTTAAGGTAGGCAATAAATTGAACATGTAGGGCCGTAGCTTGATTCGTACTTGACATTACTGTTTAGGTTGAAATGTATGTTTCCACAATTTTTTCATGTAAAAACCAATTTAAATCGAAAATTACGATTGATAATAATCAACTAATTATTAAATTGATATTTTTTCTCTACAAAATTGATTTTTAATTGATCGGAAAAGCTTCAGAGGCATCAACGACTTATGGGAAAGGTCCCTAATTTGGACCGGCTCTTAAAATTTAAATTTAAAAAAAATTTAAATTATTAGAAGCAACTTGCAAAATCTCATGACGGGTAGTTGTAGAAGATGTATTTTTTAGTATGGCCGCAGAAGTAGAACCCTCAGGGACATAAAATTCACCTTAATATGTCACATGTTTCATTTTTGTACTGGCCTATGTATCAGTATGCTTATTTTTGTATTTTTCTGTTGTCAGAGTAATAACTTATTTGCAGAGTTTTATTATAATTTTCAATAAAAATTCCCACTGGAACTAACTAAAGTAGACCTCGTCCAATTTGGGAGACCTATCGTCCAAATTAAGATACCTGTCTCCTAAATTGGACCGATGAGGCTTTTTTGAAAATATTCTTTCATAATCAATCGAAAAATATTCCAGTTTATCTTGATAAACTCATCCATAGATTACAACGTAACGATTCTGACTAATAATTTTTTTGAGCTGGTAAGATTACTATTTTACAGCGATTTTTCCTTAGGGGGTCCAAATTAGGGACCTTTCCCCTATATTTTTGGTTCATAACCTATTTTGAAATGTCGTTTACACCACAGCCGTAGCTAGAAATTTTAGCACCAACGGTTAAATGTGAAAATTACATCTTATTCCCAGAAGACAAAGTATAAAGTGATAGCATCACCGTTATTTCCACTTTCTTTAACTGATGTACCTACTTGTGGAAGGGGCAAGAGTCAAGATTTTACTGTAGTCCAGGGTTGTCTAACCTTTTGGCTCCCTTGGGCCACATTTGGCGAAAAAAAATTGTCTCGGGCTGCACATAAAATACTTATACTAATTATAACGATAGTTGTTAAGCAAAAAAGGTAGTAAATAATGTACATTATAATACAATATACCTATGAAGTCCACCGTGACAAATAAAATAAGTACATGAAAATCTCAATGTTTTAAGGAAGTTTACGATTTTATATTGGGCCGCATTCATGCAACTCGCGGGCCGCAGGTTGGACAGCACTGCTGTAATCAGAACTAACAAACCAATTTTCACGGCCTATATGCTAGTTACAGCTCTAGCTTGTACACCCGCTATACGTATGTATGCCGTAGGCTTTTAGTAAAACACGTCATTTCATGAAACGCTGGCCTTCTGTATAGGGCCATGAAAAAATAAAGCCGTTTTTTGGTGTTTCGACTGTAAAACAAGAGGGTGTTGGGGGCTTTTTGGATATAATTACGTTCCTATCTCTAAAAACTACTCGATTAGAAGCTTTTTTTCAATGTGGGGTAGTAGGGTTACACGGAATGCCGGCTTTTCATGAAATGACGTGTTTCACTAAAAGCCTAC
>JAZBHA010001980.1:917-12007 GCA_037464855.1 Iselma pallidipennis | reverse complement strand
TTCTGTATATTTCTTCATTTGAGTCATTCTATCTATGCCGAAACATTGAGAGACTACATTACGCGTCATGTTTTAAAGTTTTAACGGCGCGCTAAAGCGACCTCCGCCTGGCTTTAACTTAACGAGCCAATTAACTGCTAACGTTCCATTATGACAACCACAATGATTTTAAAAGTGACCTTAAACGTTAACGTCGCTTTAAATTTCATTATGACACCGGCCCCTGTCAACAAACGACCTAAAAGCATGAGATGACCAACCGGGCTTAAATGTGCAATGAGTCGCCTATGCTGGATCCTTTACTTAAGTGTGGTTTGAATCACCCTTAACGTCTAAGCGGAAGATAAGGGTCACTCCCAGCATAGAGTGGACTCTAAGGCGGCTTACTGACAGGAACATTTTGCTAGCCGAGCAAAAAAGTGCCAGACGAAGTCATTCACATGGTTTTAAATTGGAGCTTACTGACGAGCATCAAACAATTGCCCGACAAAGTCACCGTGAGCAATGCTCGATGAAAATTGCCTGTGACAAAACCAATTTGTTGGCCGTTGGTTACTGACAGGGCAAAAGAATTTGTCAGCAGCAAAGTATCGCGAGTACAATGTTTCGACCTGTCAGTAATTAGACTAAATGTGGGATGAAAAACCGGGCCTCACATTATGTGAAAAATTAATTAATTCACCGGAATCGGAAGATCGCAATTTCACAAATGTGTTGAGGCGTCTTTCGTTGATATGCACATAATCGGTCGCTCGTTTAACTTACTGGGTGCCCCACTGTAAAGCACTCACCTTAGGTACGCGACATTTAAAATGAATATCTAACTAATATCTATACATAACTAAAAATCTAAAAAAGAAGTAGGTACTTTCCGCTGTGACACCCTGTATAATTTGGAGAACTCATTTAGGTGTATATGGTAATTGTAAACTATAACTATAAAGCGGCACGTTCATATTCTATGTAAATAGCATGATTTTCAGATGAGTAGCGTATAAATTTTCCAATAATACTGGTCAGCACTAAACATTTCATAATACAGTAGAACTTGCCTAAGGTTCTACTGTCTAAATTGTTTTTTTTTTCAAAATTTATGTTTATGTGCCTATTTTCTTGTGATGTTGAGGGTATAATAGAAAATTATTAACTTTATAAATTACAGTTTACTGCTGTTGTTATTGAAGAAAGCATTTTCTTGGTCAGGTCAGGTCAGGTCAGGTCCCTAGAAAATGAAATTCTTGGATTTTTTTCTGCTCATCCCTTTCTTCTCCTCTCTCTCACTTTTCTGATTGGGAAGTTTAATTTTCTAGTCACGTCCTACTCTTTATCTCAGGTCTTCTATGCGTACAACCAACAAACTATTTCTCTATAGTGCTAGACTATACTTAAAGACCAAGACATACGAACGAGTTAATCATGATTACCGCCCACGCATCATTTTTGATATCCTTGTCTGTCCTATGTCATATAAATAACTTGATACTATTTACAAGTAATCCGTAATTTGTTTAATCATGATTAAACTCTGTCGTATGTCTTGGTCTTAAGGCAAGAACGGTATGTGTCTTGATCGTCTATTGAAATCTTCAAAATTATCTTGGGCTAAACAAACCGTATTCAATCATTTTCTTAGAATTTGTAAAGATTTTCGTCAGTAACTGACTTTGTATTTAGGTATAGTTTTCTTTTTTGAGGGAAATGGATGCATTAATTTTTTTTTGTGGCTTCTTTATTTGTTATTATTGTTACTAGTATCGGTCAATCAATTTTATATTCAGCCTTTTCATTTTATACAGTTGTTGGTCGAAAAAAAAAGTAGAGGAGGTATAGATTGAGGAGAAAGATTTGATTGTGAATAAAAATTGATCGAAAAAAAAAGAATTGTATTAAACACGCACACAGAAAATGTAGAATAGACAAAGATTGTGGTCCACTAACCCACTGACAACAGTTAAATCGACTTTTTTCTGTTCTTCGTCCATTCGTCCACCTATTCATCTAACCATCCATCCAATCAATCCTTCTACAGTTTTCGGTAAAGGTGATCGAACTGTTTTCTTATTTATGACCAGAACCATAATTATCATCGTCATCTTCACCTTTCGTTCAATATTTTTAAAAATATCGATGACTTCTATTTACCTATCAGGAATGTGAAAGGCGGTTGTTGTTTTTTTTTTAAGAGAAATAAACTGAAAATTTAATCAACCCCCAACAGGATACGATTGTGTAATTTTTTAGAAGATTCTGTCTCTTTTTTTGGCGAAATCAGTTGAATTGTCGTCAGAAATTACGACATTCTCGAAAAAAAAAGAATCGATAATAAATAATTTGAATAAAAAAAATTGTGAGTAATTATAAGAACGTTCGAAGCAGCCTTGTTGTTTATTGATTAGCATTACTAGTTTGGAATTACCGATGAAATTGTGCAATTTTCTTTGAAATTTTTTGAAGGGGATTTTCTGTTTGTTCATTGAATATACATATATTATATTCTTCTTATTTATGTATATTTACAAGATTACGACAGTGTTTCCTCAATGATGACGGTAGGACTATTTTGGGCTATTTTGAAATTTTTTTTTACCAAGAAACAAGTGTTAGATTTTGCGAAATTTGTAATTAATTCGTCGAAGAAGATATATATCTTTTTTCACCCCAAAGAAAATAGGGAAATATACCTACGTGATTATATAAATATGCATATCATTTGGGAAATTTTTTTCCCTGATTTCCACGTGGTTTCTGTATGTCATAATCGTGTCTCTTCAACTTTAACTTCCCTCTGGCATAGTAGCTGATGTAACAGACACACACATACGCATACATATACATACTCAACCATGGGTCAGTGTACCATAGGTCCATCGACTGCAAGGATCCATTAACTTTGAAAACCTCGTGTAGACTTATATAGGTTCATTGAACTTTTATGATAAAACTGTGGGTGTGTTAGTGGTATCTATATACTCGGCATACTGCTCGTATAACGGACACACACACACACACATATCCAATCAAGTATACTTTCACTCTCATAGGTGGACGATCTCTTCCAGTTTTATTGAGGAGACCACCGTAATCGTGAAAAAATTACGAATTAAAAAAAGAAAAGGATCGGTTCGCCATTCCACAATCAGGAACGGTTCAGTGAACCTTCCTCCTTTTTTTCGGTCGTGAAGATATTCTTCTTCTTCTTCGTTTTTGTCTTCTTCAATTTGACCGCATTGTTTTATGTTTGGAACAAGAGACTCGTTCATAATAATAGTAATGATAATAATAATAATAATAATAATAATAATAATGATTATTATTATTGAGTAAACCTTTTTTGTCCCTTGTCAAAATCAAAACATGACCTGTGACATTTTTCATTAAATTTGGAAAGTTGGCGGCAACATGACTAATAAGTCGCAGATATACCCATACCTAGATATTTTATCACTTGATTTTGGTCGATAATTATTGCTCAACACCTATTTTAAAGACGAACTGTCGGAAAGGAAAAAACGTAATAAAATCAGACAATTACCTTTGATTTCTTTATTTCTAACAACATGCATTTGATAGTACAATCCATTTATTCTCTTAAGGTTTTGACCTTTTCGATTGTAAATTTAAGAACATCAACTTTACAAAGAACATTAGATCGGAGGCAACTACTCATAAGAACGTAACACAAATCAAGTAAAGGGACCACAATTTTGTTATCATTTTTCTAGCAGGTAGGAAAGAAAGTATGGCAAAATTGTCGTCCTTTTACCTTACTTTACATTCTTTATGAAGTTGTTGTCCTAAAATTTCTAGTCAAAATATGAAGCAATGGGTTTTTCCGTATCTCTAAAAAACTTTTAATAGTATTGTATGGCGATGACCCTGAGCTTTTTAATTGGTATTATAGCTTTTCTTGTTAGATGGAAATCAACAAATGAAAATGTGTTTAAAATCCTAAAGAAGGTTTGAAATCTTGAGATGTAGATTGTTCCCCGACAATAACAATAAGATTATTTGATCAGCATTTCTCAACCGGTGCTACACAAATAGAGTTGAATATGATCCAAAAAACACTAAACTCCAAGGAAAGTATGGGAAATTCTGATACGCAGCTTTGAAAAGGTGGAGGAAATGTAGCAAAAGCTCTTTTCGTCCATCCACTCTATAAATCTATTTAGATCGATTGTCCTTTTTGTCAACTATTAAACATTTTATTGCCACACAAGTCGATTCTCAATTGAAATTATAAAAGTTTATAGGAAATTTCCTATAAATTGTTGATTTTTCTTAGTACCGTCCAAGCATAAGAAACCCTTATTTCAGTGTTTCTCAATCGGTGGTACGTGTACCATTACTTACTACTACTATTGTACTATACAAGTAAATCAACAATCTCTGAAATTTTAATAAGGTAGTACCTACATACTTATGTGTAATTTTGAAACTTTATTTCGGTGGTACTCTATTACTTAACACAATTCGGAACTGCTTGTAGAAAATTAATAAATAACAAAAAGACTAAAAAGCTTGAGGTAATGCCAAAAATAAGAGGGACAAACATTCGGAATTCGATGATAAACATAACAGAAAAAATACGACGCAATTTAATTTATCACATTAATAACTTGCATCTGACAATTTTATATTTTTCATATCTTGATTAACCTTTTCAATTTCGACTTCATAACAGGTCAATAAAAATTCACACCAAATGCCAACCGACACATCCAATTTATATTATTTTAAAAATATTTTCAAAATACAGACAACACACACACACACACACAGATGTCAAACTTTATAATTATTACTGGACAGATGAAATGGTTATTGGAAAATCTGCAATACAATCAAACTTTATCTGGACCAAAAAAATTACTCTTTTCTGCCTCTTTTTTTTTCATCGAATTGGTAATAATTGTACTTGAAAAAAGGGTAGTTTGTGTTGTTTTGCATAGAAACTTACATATGAATGGGAAGTCATAGCCAAGGCTGATAGGTCGCTGACCTGATACAACAGTACTCAACGTAAATATAAAACTGTACTCGTAGTACGCCGCCCCACCAAGTTATGTTATAAATGTCGACCAATAGCATCAGTACATACGCAGATCACCTCCAGTTATTTGTTATCTTTTATCTGTACCTATATAAGTACCTACTTATGAATACATACCTATTATGTTTGTATGAAGTACATACATACATATGTATATAGTTACATACAGTAGGTACTTTAATTGAATTTTTAAAAAGTAATGGATTTTGTTTTGTTTCCCGCAAAAGATTCTATCCAATCAAATTGCAGTTTATTAAATAACAACCAATGATACGCAAATTGCAGTACTAGTGCAGATTATCGTTGTAATTTGTGCCTGATTGGTTGCTAAAATTATCCGTCATATTATTGATATACAACGTCAATTCAGGATATTTTGCACTGATTGTAAGGCTTTAAAGACAGAAAGAAGTACCTACTTGAACCACAATCCGAGTGGGAACACATTTTCGGGTCACCTCACACACGTAATAATAAGAATATTAAGAATATCATTTTACCAAAATGCCAATTGACCAATTTATAAGACAAGAATTATAATTGCAAACATTCTATGAAAATTATGATGGGTGCTCAGTATTTGTCTCAGGCATCAAGCTATTCAATCTCGTTTTTGATCTTTTAGATTGTAAATTTTATACTCTCAACTTTATAAAGAATGTTGAATCGTAAAGTAAAGTAAAGGGACCATAATTTTGCCATTCTTTTTTATCTGCTAGGAAACTGATAACAAAATTGGAGTCCCTTCAGTTGATTTATTAGGTATACGATGAGTAGTTGCTTCTTATTTAACAAGTGTTTGTGAAGTTGATGCTCTATAAAATGTATGTACGTACAACCTGAAAGATCAAAACCTTATGAAGATAAACTGAAACATTATTGTTGAAGTTGAAGTAATTCTAAACATTACTATGATTGGCTTTTTTTAATCGAATGATAGATTATTTTGTATATAATATTGTATAATACTACGATAATAGTTGATTTAATTACATATATAACGTCAATTTTGATCCTGAGCACTTGACACTGAAATCTAATAACATAGATATTGAAAA
Organism: Iselma pallidipennis; assembly: GCA_037464855.1. NCBI lineage: Eukaryota > Metazoa > Arthropoda > Insecta > Coleoptera > Meloidae > Iselma > Iselma pallidipennis. The sequence continues at coordinate 5,896 of JAZBHA010001980.1, read as the reverse complement.
ATAATAATAATAACAATAATAATAATAATAATAATAAGTTTATGACATTGAAAATTGTGCAATTGGTGACCTTTATAAATCTATATTTACCAATTATTCTTTGTTTCTACATATTTCCCATTCAACTCAATTAAAATTCTAAGATTGGAATACTGTTCGATTTCCCTTTGTATTAGTTATTCACTACATAGGTACATGTCATTCATTTATAATAGGTTTCAAATTTATTAATCTTATTATTATTCTTGTTACATTTGATTTTATAAATCATGCAAGAAGCACTAAAAATAAAGTATAGGTAATGAATATCTTTTTTGTTGCAAATGTTGTATATTGATTGGCTGTAAACTGTTTTTTTTTTGTTTCTTATTTTGGATAATTCAACTGGCGTACATATACAACACACCTGCTCATACAACCTACGCTTTATAATTCGTTCACCAACACTGGGTCAGTAAGTACAACAACAACAACAACAACAACATCAAGACTATATAGCCCAACCAATATGAGCACTTCAACTTTCAGTAGGTGAATAACCGCAGAGGCCGTCAATAAAATGTCAACGAACTCATTTTACATATACCTACCTGTCACATTATTATCTTATAAATTACAACGTTTACATCGATTTATTAAAAGCAAAAAAAGAGAGGAAAAAAGATATAAAGTTGTTGTTGTTGTTGTTGTTATTACAGACCAAGATGCTACTGTAACTATTATCAAGAAAATGTAGACTAGGTATAGAAGTCAACAAGTTACCTAAAATGGTACTTAACTAGAGCAAAAATCCTAAAACATTCCATATGGAACAAACAATAGTTTGGACATCTCTTATTGTTAGACCACAAGGTTTTTCAAAAACTGTAAATAGCTTAAAACAAATTTGATTACTTATTAAATATAACATGACTGAAGAGCCGACCAGTGTTTAGTTTTGGGAACTTTATAAATACAATAATGACACTTTTTTATGTAATTTTAAGGTTTTATAGTAGAGAACTCATCCAAATTAGTAGGAAGATTCTAATATTTAGATATTTCTTTATTTCTCAGTTGCAGTTGTTTCATATATGGTTGTGCATATTCTGCATATTTTTTAAATGTTTAGTTTGTTCTATATTTTAAAAGTTCGATGAACTTTACGGGATATGGTCCCCTTTTTGGTCCTCTTTGACGTATTTACTTTTTTTGCTTAATTTTCCTATCTAATGCCTCATCATAGCTATAGTTTGTTAGTTTGTCTTTCGTTCTATATTCCAATTAAACAGTTCAAGTTTATATTCTCATTCTTCCTTTTTTGTATTAATTCTATTTCGAATCAGATTGTTAAATAAAGCATTGTTTCGACACATGTTGCTCCTTTTGCTGACAATCAGTTTTTCAATTTTTCAATTTTTCTTTTTTTGCGAGAAAAGGCTGAGCAAGAACAGAACATCAGAAAGATGGTGTAAAAAGAATTATTTGAAAATATTAATTTAGTTGAAACAGATCTTGAATTTTCTATTATTTAATCTCTGATTACTTTTTGGATACATAACCTGGAAGAAGATTCTTATTTTTGTCTATTGAATACTTGTCTCTGGTGTCAATATATCAGAGTGTGAATGAAAATGAATAGCAGACCAATTAAGCAGGGATATAAAGAGCTACACATAAAGGAAAAACAGAGTCTTTACTGAAGAAACACACCAGAGATGGGCACTTCAAAAAAGGTCTCAGAGCCTGGCGTTTTGGAGATGAATATCTTCTTATCCTGATAAACAGCATACTAGACTTGATAAAGGCATAGAACTGCTAAAGGGGAGATATAAACCATAAGAAAATAGGAGGCCAAAGGTCCTTTTAGGGCGAGATGCAATGGAACCTGGACACTAAATCTTTGTGTAAAGGCGTAGTACCTAAACCACACGGAAAAAATAATAATCATGTTCCATTGTTCTGTTCAAGTCAAAGTAGGATTTTCAAGAATTAGGATGACAAATAATAACAAACTCTGTCAACTTCTGGCAGTCTCGTAATCAAAACACTTAGAAAGCTATAAACAATGATATTGTTGACTGGAAAGCTTTGTAGCTTTTTTTGAGAAATTCACTGACATGTTTTCAACGTAGTCTTATTGTAAAGCATGTAAATCATACTGTATAAGAAAGTACTTATAGGAGCAGCAAATTGACAAAGAGTGCTTAACCATGTCAAGAGATGGAAATTTAGTTTACTTTCCATACACTTTTCTTAACTATAGCAAGCAAGAAGAAACAAAGATTGCATTTTTTCCCGCCTTATTAATAATTAGATCAGTGCCGGCTCAAGGGCTTTCGGCGCCCTGTTCAAAAATTACTCTTGCGCCCTGTTCAAAATATACTCTTGCGCCCTGTTCAAAATCTACTCTTGCGCCCTGTTCAAAAACTACTCTTGCGCCCTGTTCAATTTATACCTGCGCACTTCCGCCAAAAAAAAAACGAAGGCAGTTTCGAATACTGAAAACGAAACATAGAAAAACTAGGTTTTTCTAAAAATTTTGCGCCCCTAAAATTGCAGCGCCCTGAGCGGCCGCTCCGCTCGATCGTACCTTGAGCCGGCCCTGAATTAGATGGATACAAATAATGTGTTAATTAATTTGAAAACATTTTGGATCCTTTTTTATTCAACAAACTTCTAGATGTATATTAAAACTACAATAAGAGAAAGTGGATTAGTTTCGGCACATTACGCTATCATCAGCACCGTATTTTAATTTAAATCAACATCGTAGAGGAAGATTTATTTTAATTGTGTCTACTGTCTACAATTAGGTACTGTGATAGAGAAGCATTTTAATTTTTCTTAACAAATTCTATTGAAATATTTGCATAGGTACCTACACATTTTCTGCTTCCTTAAAAATGAAAAGAGTTTTTAATTTATTTGAATTGCAATCAAATATCGATCATCGTAGATTTCCAATCATTATCACCATCGTAAGCAACATCAATTACATATCCATTATTATTATTATTGTTGCTGTTATTCAAGCTGAGTGAAATCAACAAAAAGGATATCAAAATAAGAAATTTATTTTATACATTTTTACGTCCCCTCAGTTTCAAATTCGTATTTGGTCCCCTAAGTCCCTTGTCTGATAGTTTGATTTAACTTGACATGTTTGTATGTACGTTTATCTATTTGATTTTTGAAATAAAAGATCAATAATATTAAGTTAAAAATAACGTTTGTTCATGTTTGAGGCCAAAAATCAAACTCGCATAACTTTAGTTAACTGTACAATTGCCATTTTATTCGATCAGTGTTACGCCATCTTTCGGGTAGTGATATTATTCCGTCGCTGTGTAACGTGAACGGTTCATCACTGAAGAACAGCTCCTCTTGGTGGTTTCGCATGGCCTCCACAAATTCAAAAATAATTTTAAGGCTCCCGAATCTAGATTTTTGATTGGGAAGGGGGCTGGAGGTATATGCATACTACACACTTAGGCCACTACAGACTGATTATGCATCCTCCTTGTAATCATCAGCACTTAATTTCTCCAAGCTAGCCTACACTATGCATGTATTGCAGAAACGTGCTGAATAAGCGTTGGGAACCTCGACCATGCTAGGCCAATTTTTCCTCAACATTGATCTATGATATTGGACGATCTTGGGCTACTGACAATGCAGATGCTCGATAGTTTCGTCCTCGTCCTCGCATTTTTGGCATATCTTTCAGCCCCTATGCTTTTGTAGTCCACAGTGTCCAGTGAGAGTAACCACTAATACTCACAAGTTCTCACTAGAAAGTTGCACAATATTTTGTGATCTGTTGGGATGCTACTAGTATCTCCAACTCCGAGAGCACGTAGAAAGGGGCTTCTTGTCACAGAATTGCATGGGTATGTCAGACGTCAAGCTCCAGTGGTATAGTGGACCCATGACCATACAACTTCCAATGAAGCACTCAAAACAAATGTTATGCAATGCCAGGCGAATACGATAAGTGGCTTACAACTTCTCACCCAACCAACTACAACCTTCGCTGAGTTGCTAAAGATACATATAGCCCGGTATTTTAAGACAGCACCTTTGTGAGGAACTAACTCCGGGCGTTTTCTGTGACTGGTGCGTGCATTTCTCCAACTTCGCACAATACCTTCCTGAGTTAATTGTTGGAGTGGGTGATAAGGCGTCCATAGTGGTTTATTTTCTTCCAGTTTCGACAAGCGCGAAGCATGGCCGTTTAAGAATGCAGATTTTCGGATAATGTGAAGGAGGCAATTCACGCTTCCTCTAGGAGCGTTTACTCTGCTCATTGTGATAGATAGTGCAAACCATTTTTGCCACCTTTTTGCTCACTATAGCGTCATCGTCGTATACAGTGCAGCTTTTTAGCTGTGCGTACGTTGTGTTTTCACCTTATCGAAAATAAACTGCAATTGCTAAACCTCAACAGTCATTCATGAGAGCTGCTTAACAAAAATGCCTCGTACACTGTTCACTTCAGATAAACGGTTGCAAATTATTATTTAGTCTGTATCTGTGTTGCATATACAATATCTACAGTCCAGATGCTAGCTTTGTTCCCATTTTTTATCAAGAGCCGCCCTTCGACTCTTGTGTTACTATTTCAATGATGATTTTCCTACGTCCACTTCAAACGAAGCATTACGACGTAGTTAAGAGTGACACTTCTCTGGAGGCATGTAAAAACCATCTGGACCAGTTCATCGCCCAGAAAGATGCCAAGTTCTGGGAGAATGGAATCATGAAGTTGCCTCAAAGATAACGAAAAGTAGTGCAACAAAATAGTGCATACGTGGTTGACTAAAGTTATTTACAACCAGTAGCGCAGCCAGGATGTCCTTTAAGGGGGGGGCTAGAGCAATGTTTCTCAGACTTTTGATGAGTGGAATACTTTTAATACTTTCTTGGTTCCAAGTATTATTGTTGATTAATATTGATTATACTTAAATGGGATAATTAGATTTCATTTTATCATTTTA
>JAZBHA010001979.1:0-12009 GCA_037464855.1 Iselma pallidipennis | reverse complement strand
TGGGTACAACTACGTCACAATAAGCGGACTGTCATTATAAGCGGAGTCATAATAAACGGACTCCACTGTATATCGTTAATTAAATCGATCAGCACTCTATTTCAGTGTTTCACAACATTTTTGAATTTAATAAGATTTCTGCGGCACACCGGTTGAGGGACACTGCTCTATTTGATTGCATCACTCAAAAACCCGAATATCACGGTACTCGCTGTTTGCAAGGCTTCTTGAATGCCGTTATAACCGGGTTCTACTGTACAAATTATACTTTTCTTGATCAAATTCATAATACCTGGAGGCATTTCCTATGAAATACCGAGCATAACACGAATATTATATTCTTATATCATCATCATCATCATCAGCTTAGAATGGTTAATTTACATTTTACTACATTTGAATAATTGACAATTTATGTTAACACAATTATTATTTTTTGTTTAATTAGATAACAGGAAAAATTCCATTCTTATATTATTTCATTACTATTGATCTTTGTTTGTCAAGAGAAAATATTTATCAATAAAATACAGAAAAAACTTTAAAATAATCATACCTATATGATACGTGTAATAAAAGAAAATCAATTTTGCAAATAAATAAATCAACAAATAAGTCGTCCTCGTGGCATTCATTATGAATTATTAAATCAGTGCAGGTGGGTTGCACGAGTGCAATCACACAAATGACAGAATTAAAAAGTTATAACAGTCAATAATATAATATAATTGCCCTTCTAACGCCTACGTACGTACGTGTAAAAAAAATTACATAGTAAATTACATAAATGGAAAGATAAGGAAGGTAGAGAGAAGGTGGATAATAATAAATAGAAATTCGGTCTTGACAAAAAACGATTTTATATCAACACCTATTTCTAATAACACACTTTATCCCATTATAAACATATAAGATCAATGGTATAAATGAATTAAATTACTTAGACACGTGTCATCTAAAACTGATATTTACTGATGTTTACTACCAGGATAGACAAGTGCAAATACAGTCGAACTTCCATATAGCGAATCGTTGAATGGAGGTTCGACTGTATATTACATAATTGGCTTAAAAGACTGGATTTTTACGTCATCGTTCATTCATAAGTCGATTCATAGATATAAACCCACATTCATATATATATTATACGCACACATTTCTACATATGATATTATTTTTTTATAAAAATCCTATCCAAGACTCTACCACTCGCCCTAACGTTATTCATACTATATTTTTTTAATAAATTCACAAAATAAGTTTTTTATACATAGATACCAAGTATTATTCCATTCAATTTGCATGCACGTGTATTATCTAATGATAGCATTTTTCATTTTTCCCCTCTTACTTCTCTGATATACAAGATAACTCTCTGATATGTATCATTAATATTGATAAAATATCAATATCAGATTTGACAAATTCAGAATTTCTTCATAATGATAATCTAATTAGATATTACACGTCCAAGCGAAGAAGAACCAAATCGGTGAATATTTTGCATACATACTTTCTTTAAAGAAACGGACGGATTCGTGTTTTTTTGGTTACAGTACATGCGTCAAAAATGTCGCAATAGGTATAGGTGCACGTCACTGTTATTTTTAAGGTTTGAGGGTGTAAACCCCTACTCAAAGTTCTTCTTAGTTTAGACTAGTAGTATCTACACATAGTACACTCGCGTGCATATAAAAAAGAACGAATTTTTTGGGCTTGTGTACACTTGCGTGCATATAAAAGAGAACGCATTTTTTTGGGCCTGTGTAAATCGAGCAGTCGAGGATGGTCTCCAGAAGACAACTTAAGCTTCACAGACCAGGATCTGGTAGTATAGATATTCTATCTCCCCATCTTCCTACTTTAAAGAGTGAAAAAGCCTGACTTACACCAACGGAAATACTAGTCATTCTTACTCAAGAGTCGTTCTTTTTTATATGCATGTGAGTGTTTCTCATATTAAATAGTCATCTCAATGTTATAAAGGAAAGAAAAAAAACTTTAGGCCAGTCATAATTGAGAAGTAAATATCAATTACTATTAAATATTAAACATATTAGACCCTAAAGAAGAATTCTATCGATTTATTCCTTTTTCTAATTCAAATAATGCCACACCATCATTTTGTAGTTATCATTATCAGATTTATTATTAACAATAATAACTGTTGAATACAAGGAGGATATATTCAATACAAAAAAAAAACTGTTATTTTTATCAATATTGAATTTCGATTTAGCAAAATAAAATTAAAAAAAATAATAATAATAAGACAAATTAACATTTGCTAATTATTATTTATTAAATTTTAATAATTTCATGGTTGAGTGGTTCACTAATTGCATTGTTCAGTCTTTTTCCTAGTTTTACTTTAACAAATCCATTATCAAATTTTGTCTTATTGTACACTTGAGTGCATATAAAAGAGAACGTCTCTTGTGTAAGAAATACTAGTATTTTCGTTCGTGTGAGTGATACTTTTTCTCTTTTTAGAGTAGGAAGGTGGAGATTCGCCAGATTCTGGCACCTGTGAAGCTTAAGTTGTCTTGTGAAAACCGTGCTCGGCAGCCCGATTTACACAGGCCCACAAAAAACGTTCTCTTTTATATACACTCAAGTGTACAACTTTAAAAGTCCATAGTTTTTTACATTTTTTTCTAATTAAACTAAATACATTGATATACCTACACCTGTTTGCTGGCGACTATAAATGGTAGCTAAATAGAAAAAAACTAAAGAGAGAAAAGCAAGAAGAAGAAATACTGATTTTTATCCCATTAGGCGCACTGCACATTGAAGTGATAATCAACTGGGGGCAGGCAAAACGGAACCAATATGGTCAGGCGCATATTGAGACACAGTTCAGTACAGTACAGTGTAGGACAGTTCAGGCGGGAGCGCATATTGGGAAGTAGTATTTACTTATTGAGATAATGGAACCAAAAAACAGAAAAGAGTGGTAAAATCACTGTATCTTTGGTTAGAGAGAGAATAGCAAACACAGGTCAAGTAGAAACTGTGCCTCATAAACTGAACTGCTCTGCACTGTGCTGCCTGTATCTCAATATGCGCCGGGCATATCACCGGTTTACCACACACTGAGTCGCTTTCTGTTTATGTACTGCCAGTTGCCTACTTTTTAGCAACATGCCATATTCAGCAGCGTTATCGCATCGGTTCAGTGTGCACTGCTCTATGGAATTGCATGTATTTTAATACAAATGCTAGGACACAAAGTCGATATCGCAAGTTGCTTGTTGCCTGTCACCGGTTGCGTATCGTCTCATTGTCAGTGTGCATCCTCGCTTAGTTTATTGATACAATTTGTTATTGTTTTAGTCAGAAAGGCCAAGTCAAACTAGAAGCACTATAACTGTTTATAAAATATCAATATCATGAAAATTTAAAGCTTTTCCGCAATGGAATTTCTCCCCTTTTTTTTGGACAAAAAAGTTTATTTAAGTAAAAAGCTAAGTAAATCTCTTACTCGCCTTTTCTTCAGCTTTTAAAGTCTGAAGTAGAGTCAGAAGCAAAAAAATTATAAAGTCAATGTTCGCCAAAACTGAAATAATTCTACTACCATCAATTTAAAAATTGAATCAATTTCGTACTACTTTTTTGTAACAACAAACAAACAAAAAAAAACACATAAAATTCACAATTTATTATTATTATTTTCTTTCATATATTTCTCGTCTATATTAAAATATATTGAAACTGTGAGAATTTTAAATCACCTTCAAACGCAATTGTTTCGTCGCCACAAAATATTAATCACCTAAATACTTTCTGGACATGTCGTATTCAATTTTATTTTAGGGGTCATTGACGTCATACAATCATCATCACCACCATCATCATTCCTGTTATTTTTACACAAAATTTTTTCCTCCAACAAATCGAAATTTCAAAAATACAATTCATACAAATACATACTTATTAAAGAATCGTACTCCTATTTAATTCAATGTTTAGGCAAAGAGCAAGTGTAACGTTGTTTAAATGTCAGCTTGTAATATTAAAATACCTGGGTTGCACAATTCTCTGTCAAAAATTTAACATATTTAATATTTAACAGTGAGTTATAATAGATTTTTTGTTTTTCACTAAACTAAACACACACTGTTAAATAGTTAAATACTTGATGTCCTGAAACAGAGAATAGTGCAACCGGGCATAAGAATAACAACGATAATTGTACGATTCTATATGAATGAACAATGATAACATATTGTATTACATTTATCAGTTTGATTTAAATGATAATTTCTAGTGCTATTTTTATGTCGGTACAGGAAAAAAATATACAACAATTACTGTTTAATTATAGATAATATCGTAGAACAGATAGTATCCTGTATTGTAAATAAAACTAATGACGGTATATAGGAAAAGGAGAATCTTGCTATAATAATATTTACAAAAATAAACGTTTATGTGAATTTATAACATCATTAGAATCTCATTTTAAAATTGTTCAATTTTAATTTAAATTCTAACCCCCGTTATAATGATATATTAACCCTCTCATAAAAAGTGGTCGAGATGAGGGTGGAATATACTATAGAGAAAGAGTGAGATAAAATACAAGATCAATTCCATTTGTAACCCATAATAGGTCAATGAAAGCTTTCAACACAGACCTTTTTATCCTTGACTCGAATGCCTTTAATTGCATCAAATAACCGGCTACTGTTTGTATTTAGATTTAAATACATTTTTTTTTCAATTATTGTACAGACAATAGTAACGAATAATAATAACACATAAATACGTAATAAAGATGTCACACAATTTTCAATGCAATTTTGTAAAATTTTACCATTTATCATTATTTATATCATTATAGACATTGTTATTGGTTATTATTAGAAACAGATTTCGATTAATTTCAATTGTAGGGAATATATTATTGTCAATTTGAATTTATACCGGCTGTCAGCTCTAAGATTTAACATCGCTTATGTTTCTGTTACAAGAGAAGAATTTAAAAATGACGACAATAAAGCTACATTTTTGAAAAGATTGAGTTTTCTAGGAATTTCTTTTGATTCTCTTCATAATTAATAAAAAAATATAGACGGGGTATGCGTCAGAGCGGAAACCCTGTACATCAAAAAACACAACATTTTTGTTGTCTGTTTTGTTTATTTTCATTACAAAGTTTCCTCTAGATTTACAACGATAATTTGCCGGCTTTAACGGTAAAGGCAGTAAAAATGACAACAATAGAGGTAATAAGAAAAAAATTAGCATCTGTCAAGGAGATAGTTTATTACTTGGTTTATTGATACTAAAGTTAAAATTTGGACGGAACAACAAAAACAAAACAAGTACAGTAGAAACTCGATAATCCGAACACACGGTAATCCAAATTTCCAGTAATCCGAACAGCGGTGATTTGGAATAAAAGTTTCTTTAATCCGAACAAAACTTGAAGAGACTGCAGTTCTGAAGTGTTCATGAATAGAAATTGTATTGCCTTACAATGGTCTTACATAGTTGCATCAGTTGCTTTGTAATTACGTAGCCAAACATAGCAATTCAAGCACAAATCTTCATCTCCATCTTCATCCCCTCCTCGCTCCTTAGGTATTCATGACAACTGTAAATGGGTGGGGAGGAGATGAAGATAAAGATAAAGATTTGTGCTTGAATTCATCTGAAAATGTATAAAAATTAACACAAAACATCCTCACTGGAACAGAAGTGTAAAATTGTACAACAAATAGACAGTGGCAAATGTGCTTTTTTGTTAGGTATATTCAATAATAGATGAAAAAATTATAATTACTAGTAGATAATATTGTTATTACAATCATCCTAATACCCGATATTTCACAAACATTACTTTCAGTAATCCGAACAAATCGATAGTCCGAACAGGCTTCGGTCCCAATTAGTTCGGATTATCGAGTTTCTACTGTACCTATTTACAATCTTTTTTTTCTTTCTTTCCTCTTGTTATTATTATTAAACTAATTTTTTAGTTGCAAGTGCTTCTCCGATGAGCCATGTTCACCCCCACTCAAATGGTAGAAAATGACGCAAAAGATATCGATGTTAGTCCATCCTTGCTACACACAGCATACTCTGACAACAATCAAAACAGGTGGTACTAGTGGTACCCTCTAGATGTTAAAAGTATCATCGCCCTTTCAATTTACATGGTCCATAATCTCTGGTGGGACAAATTGCGTAATTCTCGACCATTTGAGAGGGGGGCGCACATGGCCCATTCTTCTATAACAGTTCCTAATTTTCATCTTCAAAGTCAAAACTGACAAGTCATTTTAGAAATACTATACCATTATTTTAACAGATTTTCTACTATAATTCTCTCTAAACTGATCATTTTGGCCAAAAATCATGGTTATAGAAACGAAAAAAGAACCACCCTCACAAACAAATCAATTGCAATTTAAATTGTAATAAATTTATTATGATTCCATTACACTACAATCAACTCTAGAAACTAATGAGAGTTACATACTGAGTTTTTTGAAATGAAAAAAAAAATATTTGGATCACCTAAATCTAGATCAAATTTTAAATTCACCATGAAAATATCTTTAATGAGTTTCATTGAAATAAAGTCTTCAATTAAATAGATACAAATATGGTAAAAAACCAAGGTTAAATGTTATTAGAAAAGAAAGTAAAGAGTAAAGAAGTTTTGAAATCTAATTGTACACCTAATTGTAAGTTAATATATAACTTCTATATTTAAATAATAATAATTCGAATTATCAACAAATTACTGTTATTATCGACCGTAATAATTATAAAATTTTAATGTAATTTAAATGCAACATTAAAAATAACACGATTTTTATTCCTAAATAAGAGCCAATCAAGATATGGAAAGATTTCTATGAAAAACGTTATTTAAAATTATATTATCAATCAGTATTTTGGAAGGAAAGAAATGTAATTGATTTGCTAATAAGTCAAAATGGTTCCCTATGAATGGAAATTCCAACTTTCAAACACTTTATATTATTATTATTTGGTATTATTATTTAAATTTGATGTAGGTGAACTATATATGTAGGTGTTGTGCGATCAATAAACAACTCCAAAACCCTACATTTTGGTGGATATATTTGGCACAAAAGCTTGATAGTTTGAATGTCTTATTTTACAGAATTAATTAAATAACACAAAAATATGTACCAATGTATTTTTAGAAGACAAATTAGTCAATAACATCCATAAAACAAATTGACTTTAATTGAAATTTACTATTTTTTTTTTTGGTAAAAACGATCGAAAAATGTATGTGATACTATTGCATGTTCACTGGTAGTTATCATTGTCAAGAGTTGATAAGGGATGGTCAAAATTAAATGTCAACAAAACACGTATCATGACCTACTGTAATATCTCTATTATTTGATACCTGACTTGAAGAAAATTACTTTCTATGTATATTTTGGTGTTATTGAGCAGAAAATTGAGAAAAATCGACAAAATTTACTTATAAATTAAGGTATAGCTGCGTTTATAATGAAGTCATCATGCAACCGAAATCTGTACCAAAACAGTTTCTCTAGTATTATTAAAGTATAGGTTTAGAAATATTAATAGTATTTCTATTATTATTGCGGTCTGTTGACTATTAGCTATAAAATCTAATTGCAATGTAATTAGAATTGTATTTGTTTTCCTTAAAGTACCTGTTCGGATAATTGTAAAACGCATCTTTTTAGTTGTCAATATTCACTGTAAATATAGATAGATGTCTGATATGCTGATTTGTTTTCATTTCAAAAGACATAAAAAGGGCAAAACAGGAAAAATAATATAAACAACTTGTTTCATAAGGCTGTTGTCGCACTTGTCCTTTAGAAAACGTGTCGCGATAGACCATCTGCGACTATTATAGCAATATACAATTCCTGACCAAATTATTAGACTTACTAACGAAAGTTCAGTTTTCTAATTATTTAGACCTTTTTATTAAAACACTGATTAAAGGGAGAACTTTACCTGTACACTTGAGCGCATATAGAAGAGAACATCCCTTGGGTAAGAGATACTAGTATTTTCGTTCGTGTAAGTCAGGCCTTTTTCAAACGCAACTCTACATCTTTATCTTTATCTTCTTCTAGCTCTTTATGGATATCCATAAGGAAATTTCAATTCAAGCGCCCTCACTGTTTAAAGATTTGCTTGCTACACTCAGCAAGCTAAAGGGGTCGACACACCTTCTGACTTGCTCGGTCCGACATGACCTTTGACGAAGGGGGATATTACACTATCAACGATCGTTGACGGTATTTGAGAGTCATAAGAAGAAAAAAAGTACAATCTGTGAGAAGCTTTGACAGTGGAATACTCCTGTTGACAAGAGATGTTTTGTGTAAAATAGAGTTTATAAAACATTATATAAACTGTACCTATTTGTCCAAGATGTGTTATAGTAGTGTAATATCCCCCTTCGTTAGAGATCATGTAGGGCCGACCAAGTCAGAAGGTGTGTAGACCCCTTTAGCAGGGCATTTAAATCATATATCTATCCTTGTTCCTATCGCAAGTTTATATCCCTGTCCTTTACTATAGTCTGTCCCAGGAATCATGAGCTAAATGGTCATACAACATCTGTATGAACCAAAACATTGATGTTGCTGGTAGGGATGTGGTCGAACCACTGGCTCGGTTGACTATGTTTGACTATCGCCGACATACGCTTCTAGGTAGTCTCTTCCTAAACATCTGCTATACACCTTCGTTTATACTGAACGTACAGCTTAACTTGATTCACTGTACTTCATTGAAAGTAACCAAACTTTACGTGTGTGTTAGAAAAAGATACGTACAATAATGAGTGTTCGTACTAGTTCGAAATTTTATGTGAACTTATCTACTATTGTCCGAGTTTGTCATCTGTAAATTGATGGAGAGAAGATGAAGATGTGGATTTTCGTTTGAATTCCACTGTATCTTTCCTACCAGATTCTGGTCTGTGCAGCTTAAGTTGCCGTGTGAAGACCCCTCTCGGCAGCCCGATTTATACAGGCCCACAAAAAACGTCCTCTTTTATATGCACTCAAGTGTACACACGTGCTTGTTAGCTCCCTAAAGCAACAACTTTGGTAACCCCTGATCTCGAATGCTACGTCATTCATTTTCGATCACCCAGTATATTAATGTTATGATGTTTTTCTTGACATTTGACAGATTATTTACAAAATCGATCGATTATCGAAATATTTTTGTAACAAAGTATATAATTTTAATTTAGAAATTTATCAAAATTAATCATTTTATAATTAATTTTAAAATTTATACAAGTCATCTATCTACTAGGTAGTTTAGTGGTGCTCCAATTTGATTAATAAATAAATGTCATTAAATTAAAAGTTTAGGTTAATTTGGCATTAATGCCAAACTATTTGATACGCTAAAAACCCTCCATACAAAAAGAAAAAGTAATTATTTATAAATAATTTTTATTAGATATTGGAGCAACTGCATATAAAATTGCTATTATTATAATTTATTTATAAAATACCAGTATTAATCTAATTTAAAGCGGATTTTCTTTTAATTATGTCAAATTGAATTCTATTTGACGTGTATTAAGATAATTGAGGAAATTTTCATGGAGATGGAGACGACGACGACAACGACGTCGTCGACGACTACTACGACGACGACTACGACGCAGCCGTCCCCGACCTTTACGCCGAAAAATCAAGAAACCTTGTTCATGGCCACTTCTTCAAATTATTGTACCGTTTTTCTTATTATTTATTACATTCGCCAAACAGATCTCGATTAATTTATTGTTCATTTTATATTAACAATTGTCATTGCCGTTATTACTATCAATACATAGAAGAGGGTACAGTTGCACTAGGTCGGGGCCGAATATGATAATGATAATAATAATGATATCATTGAAGGACTCACCTTTAAGTAGTGGCAACGGTTGCAATTCCACATCTTGCGAATTACGATACCTAGAGCTGCCTTGTGATTTCTTCGTTTTCTTTTTGAGCGACCTCTTGGCAAAAGGATCGATTCTATCGACAAATGTCGTCGTCGACATTGCTTCAATTTCTCTCCAAATAAAAAGAACCAAATACCAACAACACTAATATTTAAATAACACACACACACAAACACTAGAATTCACTATTTTTTCTTCTATTATTGATGGTATCTAATTGGTAAATGAAGATACACCCAAAAGAATCTATATTGCAGGTGGGTGGTGATAACAATAAAAATTAACTAAAACAACCCCCTTATAGAAAAAAGAGAAGAATTCAAGGGGTGGACAAACGGTTATTTACAAATAAACAGATGTATGATTATTACACTGCTGCATTTCACCACCTGAACAATGTCGATGTCAAATTGCACATCCTTTGAGTCGCATCATATAATACATATGTATATAGTGTTTTTATATAGTTGCGTGTGTGTGTGTGTGTTAGTTATATTTTTTCTCAGTTCTGTTATTTATAAATCCTTTGAAAATTTATGAATGGTTACCCGAATATCAATGACAGAGGTGGTATGGTTTTTAAAACACACACACACACATCTCTACACCACACCGCCACACAGCCACCACACACACACACACTCCAGTGCACGCCCAATTCCTCCGTTGCCTTTTCACACAAATCTGAACCAGCAATTTCAATCCACCACCATCAACAACATGCGATTTTCCTTCGATTTTCCACCAACAACAACAACAATCAATCGGTTTTTGTAGCCGGAATTATGTAATTGTGTGTGTGTGTCGGATTTAAATGTGGCGGACGTGTGTGTGTAGAAAACGAAAAAATCACACAAAAACACTTGACGAAATAATAACTTAAACAATCACGAAATGGGTGGAAAAAAAACAAAAACAGAATGAAGAATAACAACACTAGCACACCGACGACCGAAGATGTACACAGTCGAAATCGGTAAACTGCCAAGAGAGTCCAGTATTTTCACCCGCCATCAGCTGGTTACTAGTTTGATACAAAAACCGTCGAATTAATTGATCCATACAAGTTCCAGACATTGATGTACATACATCGTTTTTTTTTTTTTCAATAAATAAACTCGGTAGATTGTTGTATGCAATAATAATTGCGAATTAATTAACACAATTAACAATTTTGACAAAAAAATTAACTAAATTTATCACCACTGGTCTTCTTGTTTAAGTTCGTTTAGTTGGAATTTTTCCGATTTATAACACTGGACTGTAATTTTTGCACACACAACACACAGAAATCGAGCCGATGCCGTAAGTACCTAGAGCTGAAAATAGATGGAGGGGCTACGATGCAATCGATTGACGCACTGTAATTACACTACCAACTAGAAAAATTCACGATATTTTACAAAAACTATATACAATAAATAATTTTAAATAATTTTTAGAATTTTCTATAATAATAGTTTAAACAAATTATTAATATTTATTAATTAACAGACAATATTATGAGTTTTTAGTATTCCATTGTGACCAATAGGAATACAATATTCAGAACTATTGACCAATCACAATCGTGTATTGTCTTCAACGACGTCCATCTTTGTGACAAAACGTCTGCGATTTGACAGTCATTTCTATTGACATAAATAAACTAGATCGACACGTTCCACAAAAATCAATTAAATCCAATTTGAAATAATTATTATACAAATAAATCGACAATATAACAGAAATTGGGTAATAAAAGCATATTATCTACTAATAGAATTAAGACTTGAAAGTGGTGCGTATTTTAGCATCAGCGCCTCTAGTGGCAAGTGGCAACTCCCTGCGTTTTTGTCACGAAATTTAGTTTGAATTTTTTTCCTTTTTATTTTGCGTTTATAATGAAATCATTATGCAACTGTTTTGATATAGAAAATTTGATTTTTTAATAATGGTCACACTGAACAACATAATTTCAATGGCGCGTTTTATAAAACACAATGGGCCGTATTCTTTCCTTTCAATTAAAATATTGATTAGACGTTTACTAACAAAACAATTGATTAATC
>JAZBHA010001978.1:0-12028 GCA_037464855.1 Iselma pallidipennis | reverse complement strand
GAAAACAAACTTTAGCAAGAATAAATAACCACATTTGGTAGTTTTCGATGTGGGGAATCCGAAAATAATGATTTCAACCCAGACACAAAAAAAAAAATTTTTTTTGTTGCACAGTGTAATTATTTACAAAACGCTTAAGGTTTGCTGCCGGTGGAATTATGATGATTGTGTGTTAATAAACATTAAAAAAATATCGTTTTCTATCTTTCAATAATGTTATTACTGTTACTTTTTAATTATCGCCACTAATACTGTGGATTATTGACAGACCTTGAAGATGCGGAAAAATTGTACACGAAATCACCAAATGATAAAAATATTAAACATTACCCCAAAATACTCAGTAGTGTTTTATACATCATACACGATACATAGCAATAGTATGTAACTTGTTTACCTACTAACAATGATTTTAATTTTGATTAAAATGTTTCGAGTTGAATAAAGTCACCGTTTTTCCTTTTTGTTTTACAGTGTCGAATGCTTTTCTAAAATCAATAAAGACTATAAAATAAGGACGAAAAAGGAGAGCATATTTCCCGAATTTCATTTAAGGCGGTGTTATGTACCCTTATCGTTAGATAATTTTTAATTTTATCGTTTACTCTTCATAGAAAATTGAGTTATAATCTAATCGTCAAATTCCCATAGTTCTTCTGCTTATCAACGGTTGACCCTGCACCCTAGTATCTTGAGTGAGGGTTAGTCGTGGCCTTTGAACTCCACGTATGTAGTTGGACCTAGGGCCTACCCTCGAGGGGGTGTAGAGGTAACAGAACTGATATAAGCAGAGGAACTATGAAATCATAAGCTTTTATATATATCCATCACTAGCTCCACACAATTCCAAAAATCGTCCATTCATTAGTGTAGAGATAGACTAAGTTTTTAAAATAAATTAGTATTAACAAATAACCTGGTTTTATTAACAATTGGTGAAACGATTCAACATCCCAACGTTTTAAAAGTTATATAATAAAGAAAAAAATTTAAATATATAACAGCGGCTTTGTATAATATCGCTCAAGGGTTAATATTACTCATTTTGAGAAAAAGGGATCATACTGCGTTTTACCGTTTGTTATTTAGTCATAGGTCCCATGCACATTTTTATTTGAGGATGAGTATCAATGAGGAAGTAAATAAGTGTCATCAATCAAATCAGTAAATAAGAACCTACCGTTCTATAGTCATCTTAGATGAATTCATAAAATTTATATTATTCTTTATAGTGCAATTTTTTTACTTCATTTAGAGAATTTTATGTAATGGTTATTTGTGTAACAAGCGCAAAGGTCGCTATTTGACGCACGAGAAGCTTGAAAATTGCAGCTCGAGACAAAGTCGAGAACTGCAACCACACCAAATGTACCTTCTGTAGCTGTTGCACACAGTCTGTACAATTCATTCACAAATCTCCATGTTCATCTTTATCTTTAGGGAGTTTCTTTACAGTTAAAAGCAATTCAAACGATAATTCTCATCTTCATTTTCCTCCTCTTCATCTTCTCCCCACACATCTACAGCTGAAAAGCTCGGCTAATAATGAATAGGTCCACACAGTAAAGAGTACAGATATAAATTTGCGATAGGGGCAAAGATAGGTATCAAATCTGTAAAAGTGAGGATGCTTATGGATATTCATACGGAGCGAGTAGAAAATAAAGATGAAGATGAAGACTTGCGTTTGAATTACACCGAATATTTCTTCTATGACCGTTCTTTATTTTACACAAAACCGAAAATTATATAATGAAAATACACATTTGCATAACAACGAAGTTCAATTAAAAAAGAGTATCTACCACAAAGTACCTATAATAAGGTAATGTCTATTGGATAATGATATTGGTCGGAGCAGTCCGTACCTTTTACACTTAAAATGTGTGTAAAATCCGTCATTTTAGAAAAAAAAGGTAAAATTCACCCGAAGGCACCTTAATTTTTATTTAAAAAACACAATTCTTAGATATTTGATGATTGAATTCTGATAACTACTGACTGGCCTATTACAATCCATGTGATTTTTACATTTCTTAGTAGCAAAGGTCAAGCCGACTTCCTGATTATACTCTTCCAAGAAAACATTTCAAGCCAAAGATATTTATTATTGCTTTCTTAGTAATTTTTACATTTAATATAACTTCTGACAATGAGTGACTAAAATTTATATTTTTTTAGGAAAATATTGGAAATCCATTTCTTTCATTAAAATAATTATAAACAATGTGTGAAGTAACGAGTATAGACACTTTCACTAATTTCATATTAACAGTTAATGTGTATTTAACCCACAAGCCGAAATTTGCATTGAAAAGGAAATCTGATTACTTAATCAATATTAATTACAAATCTTATTACATATAATGAAATAATCTTTAATTCTATCATGTTAATACAAGAAAGTCACTGGCGGTTATACATACATATGTATTGGGCCATTGTCAGTAATAAAACTGTCGCTTAAATTAACTTACAATTAGATATACTACTTTTTTGGATGTTGATGTATATGTATATTTATGGTTTGTGTAATATATATGTTACTGTCAATTTGATTAATTCAAAGGTTATGCATACTCACCAGCTATTATGCATAATTAGCTAGTGTTTTAGAGAATTCGATTAATACGACAGAACATCTTACTATTAATTAAAATCGTCGATGGCTGTACATGATTTCCAGTCATTACCGGTTCATATAATAAACATCATTCACAATAAACGATTTGTTTGAACGAAAAAGCATTTTATTTGAATAAATAATCCTTTGTTCAATTCTGTTCCGTATTCTACATCATTTAGGTTAAAGATACGCATCAGAGTACTAATCACATATAGCAGTACCAGTCGTTACTGGCCAGAACAATTAATTGAATCAAATTAATCGTTCAATTTTGGAAATTATTCATCATAAATTCACAAATATTAGCTACATTTTCCAAAAGGTTTTTCAAATATTCATAATCGCTGATGATTATGCATAATCTTCGATTAATCAAATTGACAGTAACATATATACATTCTAGATAACAAGTTGAAATATTCAATTTTTCAATATTCCATTTTAGAGACATCGCAGTGTAAATTATATGAATATTTACGAGTACTGCAGTCGTAGACAGATTTGATTTATTACATATTCAGCCTAAAGGCATTTAAACATTTTTATGGGAAATCTTCTAAATGAACTTTATGGTTTACCAGTTTTCTTTGATTTTAAACAAGAAAGAAGGCCAAGGGTAAGTTCTATTCTTGAACTTCCAACGATTCCACATATGTAGGTGTATCAGCAATTTATTAGAAAAACTTGTATTATTCTAATGATACAGTGAGCGCCTAAAGTCTGGATCCCAATTAATAAAATAAAAACTATGTATGTATGTTTATGATAAATCCTAAAACATATCGATTGTATTTTCTTCTTGCGGATCTGATGCTTCTAGCTTTAGCTTGGTAGAGTAGGGTAAGGTAGGGTGAAATCAACCCTTAATATTTTAAATAGCACTAGTGGTCGAATGAGATACCATTAGAAAGCCTGTTTAGTAATCTTTCCAACAATGTCTTATCTTTCTAAATTTGGTTGAATAGTGTCCTAGAGATTAATTTTTTTGTAACGGCAAATGACCCAAGAAATTCGCCTTATTGAAGCAGATGTGATGAACAATGTTTATCAAGAATTCTTAAATCGAATTGCTTACTGACAAGAAGTGAACATTTGAACATTTGATACGATTTTATAATAGTTCAATTATACATTCCTAAGATGTATCTTGATTGATGGTTGATTAAATAATTTGTCATTGTAATTTTTTATTGTATTAGCTAACCCAATTCTTAGATAATTAATTTCTCTGATACTGTTCAACCAAATTTAGAAAGGTAAGACATTGCTGAAAAGAGGACTAAATAGGCTTTCTATGTCATTTGACCCCTAGTGCTATTGATAATATTAAGGATTGATCCCATCCTGCCTTAAGGGATGACTCTACGAAGCTAAAACTAGAAGCATCAGATCCGCAAGAAGAAAATAAAATCGACATGTTTTAGGATTTATCATAAACATATATACACGTACATAGTTTTGATTTTATTACTCCTAATTGGAATCCAGACTTTCGGCGCTCACTATATGAGCTTGTTTACTTTATATAGGTATACATACATATTTAATATATACTTTTATATTAATATTCTACGAAGAATCGCAGTATGTTGGCGCCTTCTTTTATAAATGACCTTCTCCTTTTTTTCAATCGTTGCAATTTTTATTAGTTAGGTATTATTTATTCTATTTTTTCTTTGTTTTTTGTACATAAGAATATAAATAAATATAAATATATAAAGTCTTGAAAAATATAAAATTATTCGTAAAAATTAAAAAACGCAATTTATTGTAAACAGTTTAAGAAAATATTCAAATTTAGAAAATTACTATTTTGTATAATATTATAAAATATTGATAGGATAATTTAATATTTATGCAAAAATTTAACGGACAGAACAGCCTTGTTCATAATATACATATGAAAAATGAAAACAGCATCACTTTGTACAGTAATTTTCAATATTCGAAGAAGATAGGCAGTAAAAAATTAAAAAAAAAAAGGATAATCAAGAAATACATATCTATCATTCAAAAGAAAACTGGTCAGGAAATTTCCTTAAGGAAACTCAAAATAATTAGTACTAAATACTGTAATATTTAATTTTATTTTACAAAGAGCTAAAGAGTTATTTAAATAGTATTGAAACTATTCAAGGTCTGTTACTGCTATTGTTCTTAACCCTGATCCTCTCTTTAAAAAACTTGTATATGAAACATGGTCAACTCTAAATTTATTTATTATTTATAAGAAGCTAATTTAACCTTTTTCTTCATCCTCTGACAATTAATTACTCAGTTTGAAAATAACTAGTAATTCCAGTGTAGCATCATCATCATACTTATTCTGAACAACAAGAAAAAAATCTGCGGACCAACCAAATATTAATTAATTGTTCTTGAATTATTTTCCTGCTACCAAAAACATAAATACAACTATCTTTGGACGACCGGATCAATTCCTATAAATACTTGCCATAATAATCTTCCTGATTTAGTTGTATCTTAATCGAAATTCTATCAAAATGGTTTTTACAAAATTTATTCTGATATCTACTTTAATTGCTATCAGTTTAGCAGCTGCTGTCGAACATCATGAAGTTGTACCAATTATCTCACAAGAAAGTGAAATTGATCCATCTGGTAAATATCATTATAGTTACGAATCTGGTGATGGTAGTAAAGCTAGTCAAGATGGACAATTGAAAACAATTGAGAAAGAAGAAGGTGAAGTCGTCCAAGGAGAATTCGAATATAAAGCTGACGATGGGCATGTTTATGGTGTGCGTTATCTAGCTGATGAAAATGGTTATCAACCAGAGGGTGAACATTTACCAACCACACCTGCAGTACCACCATTAATTGCAAAGGCATTAGCTTATTTAGCTACTGCTCCACCTCAAAAAGAAGAAGAACATCATTAAATCTAATAAATGCCCCAGCGTACAATTGTGGTTATTCATAGCAATTCAAGCACAAATCTTCATCTCCATCTTCATCCCCTCCTCGCTCCTTAGGTATTCATGTCAACTGTAAATGGGTGGGGAGGAGATGAAGATAAAGATAAAGATTTGTGCTTGAATTCATCTGATTATTATTTCTTAGTTTATAAATTTTACAATGTTGTAAAAAATACAAAAAAAAAAACGATCATTAATGTACAGAGTAAATAATGTTTATATGCACTTTTTTAATTATTTAAACCATTGGTTGACTTCACTCAGTGTTGATATTTAACAGGTATAGCGAAAATACGATGAGTTGGTAGTTCTGACTAAAACAATGAAACAATCATGGCAGAGCAAGAAACAAAAATATATATCTGCTGAGAGAGATACTGATAGTAAGCCTAACGTACAGAGTACAGACGACCTGCGACCAATGAGCTACCAAGCTGAGCTGCCCAATCAGGTAGCTAGCAAATAAAATTCGCGAATTCCTTTCTCTCTTCCTTTTCTACCGCTCTTTCTCTTTTCTAATTGGAAAAAGATTTGACAATTCCATTTTCTAGCTACCTGGTATTATTTTGCCCCCGTTCTTCTGAGTAGCGGAAAGGCGCCTAAGAACCGTTTCACATTAACGGCATTTTCGCCGTACGACAAGCCCACCCAAAAACACAATTCTCTCGAATTTAAAGACATAATGAATATTGAGAAAATAAACGTTATTTACGTTATGTAAAATTTACATTGAATTAGAAAAAAGTTAAGTTAAATAAATCCATTATAAGGCTTATTAATTTTTATTTAATACGGTACTGTACATTATTTCGAACGATTATTTCACCTGCATACTGTTCTTCAAGGGCAAACATGGCGCTTGTACGGCGAAATTGCCGTGTATACGGCATAAATGCCGGAAAAACGGTGAAAAAGTCGTACGGCGTTTTCGCCGTGTAGAAACTCCCATTTAAATGCATGTAAAGTTCGGACGGCGCTTTCGCCGTACGGCGAAATGCCGTTAGTGGGAAAAGATACTAAGAGTGCACATTTTTTCTTTTATCCTCATTTACGCCCGTTTTCACCGCTTTGCTCTTAATCCATGGATATGTAACTCGAGAGTTTGTTAGTTCATGAGTTAAAATTGTCTTTTCCTTTCACCGTATATTTTCAACCACGAGTAAGCCAGTCGGCAGTTTAACTCAAAAATAGTTGACAACACTGTCAAATGCATTTCAAAAGCCAATTAAAATTCAGCATCTATCCGGCTGGTGAAAACGAGAAGGAGACGTCACATTTTAGGAGAGGGTGGTTTTTGCAAGATGTTATAGAAGTTGGGACAAACCCACAGAAATAATCATTTGTAAAGGAAGCCAGGTAACGAAATTGTCAAACAGATGGTTAATCCACAGATAAAAATTTAACTCCCCGATATCGAGGAGTTAGTTTTACTCGAGAGTTATCCACAGTTAGAGTGCGGTGAAAGGATATTCGCCATTTTTATCCAACGGACGGCCTAACTCTGCTTTAACTCCGACAAAAATTGTACGGTGAAAACGGGCGTTAAAGAAATATGTGGACGAGGACAGGCAAAATAAAAAGACTATCAGACAGAAAATTTATTTAGGAACATAAACAAATATATAATAGGGATCCACCCTAGTGCCAGTAGACTTTTTGGGATGTTATCAAAGGTGGTTTGCTAGAAGTTAATACATTTGTAAAAATAATTGAGAATTTGAAAAAATATATATTTTTGTTTCAAAATAAATGAAAAATATTAGAAAAAAAGACCAAAACCGAATCTGCTACAAATGCACACTCTTAGATTCGAATGGCATAAGGAACAAGCACTGTTTGTGCGACTTAATTTCAACTTCGTTGTCTAAATGCATATTGCTATTACGAGCTTTATCAGTTACTCTTGCGGGGGCGAAATCTTCATTGGAATTGTAAAGGGTTAAACGATTAAATGAACACCTTTCCTTTTCTTTTCTTGAAACAATATTTATTCACAACGATTCTTGAACTTAATATGCTAGGAACTCTTATAATGATAGACGTAAAACAAATTAGGTAGACAATAATAGTGGTAAATTGATTATTCAATAACTAGTAAACTAATTGATTATTCATATAACAATTCAATTATAAACTAATGAGTCAAGGGGGGTCTGTTCAACTTGTCATCTTAATCTAGACTGCCCTATTTTTCCCTTTTTCTCACACGTCTAGCCACACACTTGTGCGTGGCTAATTGGTCTCCCCCAAGACTATTTTCTTTTTTCTTACATAAGTAAAATCTTTCGATCTCGAATATTATACTAATATATAAACTACTACTTATTTCTAATTTTATCGTTGTGAATCCATTACAGAATATACATTAGCCTTAAGTGACCAAATTCCTGTAGAACTGAAAGTTTTGGTTGCATGTCTTACGCCCGTTTTCACCGTACAATTTTTGTCGGAGTTAAAGCAGAGTTAGGCCGTCCGTTGGATAAAAATGGCGAATGTCCTTTCACCGCACTCTAACTGTGGATAACTCTAGAGTAAAACTAACTCCTCGATATCGGGGGGTTAAACTTTTATCTGTGGATTAACCATCTGTTTGACAATTTTGTTACCTGGCTTCCTTTACAAATGAATATTTTTTGGGTCTTTCCCAACTTCTATAACATGTTGCAAAAACCATCCTATCCTAAAATGTGACGTCACCTTCTCGTTTTCACCAACCGGATAGATGCTGAATTTTCATTGGTTTTTGAAATGCATTTTACAGTGTTGTCAACTATTTTTGAGTTAAACTGCCGACTGGCTTACTCGTGGTTGAAAATATACGGTGAAAAGAAAAGACAATTTTAACTCATGAACTAACAAACTCTCGAGTTACGTATCCATGGATTAAGAGCAAAACGGTGAAAACGGGCGTTAAGGATGCAACTCAATTATATGCACTACCAAAAAAGTAGTGAAAATTTTTAAATCTATTTTACTCCTGAATGTGTGATTCAAATTGAAATTTTTTTTGTAATGCGCACTCTTGGATGGTGCGCACTCTCAGGCGCCTTTTCGCTAGATATTGAGTTTACCATCAGTAGACTATCTCTCTTGACAGATGTTTATTTTCCATCATTGTTATAATTGCTTTATTGTTTTTGAAAAAATTTCCGTCTTGTCGTAGTTTAACTAACTATACGCAGGTACTGTTGGGCCAATTTACCGAGGCGAGAGCCTTGGATGCGCATCAAAAACAAACAGACTACCAGTACCGCCTACAAAGAAACTTGAGTTATAGTACAGCGGCATAGATTTTACTCAAGCATCTTTTATTTGCTAAAACTAGGCAAAAACATATGCCCATTCAATGTTAGTACCTTCCTTTCCTACTGCTTCAACTCTCGCCTTGGTGAATCGTCGCAACTGCACCTATACCTACATCTATAGGTTGTAACCAACGAAATAACCTACCTGGGCTGACTATAGACGGGCGGCATCTGTTCGCCGGTGAGCGGGTCGTGGGATTTAACAAAAATAAAGAAAATAAAATTTCAAATGTTGGGCGCCACTTGGTTGTCCCCTAGGATGCTGTCGAACCACCCAACCAAGAAGGTGGTTGCGAAACTCGGGGTGATAGGGTTTGGATGGAAGTAACAAAAAGAGAGATAATTCCACCACGACCAAATTTAATTAAAAATTAAATTAAATGAAATAAAAATTTGGAAAAAATAAAATAAAAATTTGCAATGGAGCAATCTCCTTGAAAAGTACAAGCAGTGGCGATACCACTTTATTTCCTAACAATAATCGATAAACTTAAGAATTCCGATCAGCTGATTGAACACGCGGTGCACCCGGTTAATCTTACAGATGCTGATGATGACGATTTGTATTAAAATAACAATTATAACATTGACTACGAAGTCAATAAAGAAGAGACTATCGTTGATTTATAGTTCAAATAATCAATGATCAAACAAGGGAAATAATGCTAGTAAAAAATATAAAGATAAGCGACCCTACAGGACCTTCAACAATAATCTCCTCGTCTAAGTTCACAATTCGAAAGAAATTTAAATAATAAGAATACAAGGCAAGTGGCCTAACTCGCAATACAAATAGTCGTTAGGACCAGTTATCTACATACCATTCGACGAATTATCAACTTGATCTTGCAAGTTGATAAGTCTTGCGATCACCTTATCGGTGAAATTTAATATTTGATTAATTTACAATTCACTGATAAATAACTAAATGATTGATAAAATTAATACTGTTGATCGTAGTCTCGCCACTTGCGTAATTATCAAAACTATATAATCGGTAATGGACTTATCTGGTGATGTTCCACAGGCAGCAACGACCACAAGGGTTGGTACGACGATGACTCGCTGGTCCGGTGTCGTCCACAGGAACTCAGAAAGGATGAAGCAATAAGTAGGGTGCAATACTCTCCTACCAGCGATAGTTGGCACCACGTGGAACACTCACTAACAGCCAGAACGATCAAAATACGAGCTTCTCAACAAAACTATCGGTAATTTACCGAAATACTGCTACTAAACCATTAACTAGTTCACTTTATGTGAACGTAAAACAATTATTTAAAGCGATGATTAACGATATAAATTCACTACTTAATTTTCAAGATGGCTTTACCACCGCGAGACTAAGAACGATACGGTGTTGACCCTTTCGGGCCCACCCGGGAAGAGAGAGCTCATATCTTGTCTTCTCCAAATTTATAGGCCAGCTAGCTGACACGAGCTGGTAATGCGATGCTATTTTGAAAAAACCATTATTTTGAAAACACCGCCTATGACGACTTCCGGTGTTCAGAGTGACGTCGAAGCATCGATACCAACGTATCAACCAACTAGGTCTTGCCAACCTGGTAGAAGTTGCAATTACAGACGGGAAAAAGACACAAGACACAGGAAAAAGAAGAAAAGGAAATAACGCCACAAAGGAAGATGAGCACTGAAACTGAGTACAGGCTGCTCATCCCTATACCCTGGGAACATTCATGTCGATCCCATGCGGTTCCCTAACACAGGATTGACGAGCAATTACTAAAGAAATAACCCCTAGCGCCCACAACAAAACCAAACGACACGCTCTAGCCGCCGAAAAGCCGTAGCCCGCCATGGTAGAATTTTTGACACGTTACAAGGTATACTCGAATTGCACAATTAGACTTTCCACATCCACTTAAGTTAAGGACTTTTACATATAGGCAAATCACCTAGAAGGAGCCAACAAAAGAGTTTGTATAGTGCAGCAGTAACAATACACAATTTTATCTTTAATATAATCATAAAGGGAGCTTCAGGTCAATTGTACAATTTAGATTTGGGACAGTATACTTCCGTACCGGTTGTTAAATAGTAGCTTTGTTCCTTCAAAGAATCCGAAACTATCAGAACAATCCGAAACTGTCAGACGCATGCGTAGAAGCGTAACGCCGTTCCAACCGATGATAATCCGTGATTTGATTTGACTCAAACTACCAGTTTGCTGTTCCAACCGCTGTTTTCGAAAATCACAAACTAGTTTCAAACTGTCTAAACAGTCCGAGGATTTTCTGTGGACTGGTAGTCAGCGTCATGCGCAGTAGTCAACAACGAAATAAGAAAGGTAATGTTATACGTATACCTACCTGTTATCTTAACAAATGTAAAGTTTATCGACATCCCCAAATAATAAAATTTACTGTAAAATTTAACAAACATGCCATGAAATGTGAGAAATATGAACAAATATGCTAGTCGTAATCAAATATGCAAAAACAATAACTAATAAGCAAAACTATCTTGTGTGTTTGCAACCTCGTATCCTTTTTTTTTGTATTGCGATTTGTATATGCAGAAATTCATCATAAAATCGCGTTCCAACCATAGATATAGAATACCTAGATGGGGCGTGCCTATACTTTAGCTGTAGCCCCTATGTTATCAACATGGTAGGCAACACATTGAACAGCTCATGGCAAGCACATGATGGAACATACAGTGACAATTGTCAAAAATAAAGTAATTATTGCAAATAAAATCAATTAGGTGATTTTGAAGTATCATAGTAGAGGCTCTACTTCAATAGAAATAATAAAAAACACCCTGTTTATATTATAGAGTCATATGTGTATATTTTTTAATGAAGTTAATCTAAATACGAAAACCACTGATTTTGAAATAAAATTAACTTGTTGTACCTTTAGCTAGATACCTCATTGGTTCTTTTATTTATGGAATGGATTCTTACTACAAAATAGAGCTTTAAAATTAAATTTATAAGCTGTAAAAATGGTTATATAAAGGATCCTGCTCCTGAATACGCTGACTAAGCTCTTGAAACAAATAAGTATGATTTATACTTTTAAGTGTTAGTAATCTAAGTTCAGTTATATTTGGAGCATTTTTTTTGAAACGCGCTTTTGTAAACGATTGACAGGTCTTGATTTTACCACCTTTTTTAAATGTACAGG
>JAZBHA010001975.1:0-12033 GCA_037464855.1 Iselma pallidipennis | reverse complement strand
TTTGAAAGAATTCTGCAAATTTTTTACAAATTCAAAATTACTTTTCCTTTCGAACTCCTGTCTAGAATGAGTAATGAGTTTATTGAAAATACTCATCAAATTTGTCATAAATAGATTTAAATTTGAAGTAAGTACCTATTGTTTGGCCGCAATATGGCCTAAATACGTTATTTCGCGATTTCTTTACAAGATGAATAATTCAATTTGTAAATAAATGAGCATTTTACCAGTTCAAAATTTGTGTAAAGGGCCACGATAAGATCCATCTATTTTTTTCCGATTTTATCTTGATTTGTAAACTAGTTCTCTTTTTTTGTATACTGTAGTGGTATCGGTATTTTGATTAACCTTTAGCAAGGTTCAAGTCAGGCTATTTAGTCAACTTGCTGGGGGCGCCTCCCAAAAATTCCTAACATGTAACCAAAAAAAAAAAATCATATTTTGATTTAGTATTTCATTCAAGGATCAATGTACCTATGTACTATTATGGTGCAAATTTTTTTTAATAATAATAATTTTATAAAAATATGAACATTATTATTTTTAGATGTCAGTATCGTAAAAATTCAAATTAGTTGAATATCTTTATTTTTTTTCGTTGATTCTACGATCATTTAAAAGTTGTAAAATTTGCATTAACCAAACCTTTTTCGTCGACAATAAATTTGTTATGTGTCTGGGTACATCAGATTGTTGATGTCAAAATAAAAGAATTATAACGATATCTATATATCTAAAGGAAGATTTATCGTTCAAGTCAAATTGTTTTCCTCTTTCATCAAATGGAAATTATAAAAAACTGACAGAAAGAAAAACAAATATATACATATATATATATATATATATATATATTTTTATTCAAGCTTTGTAATATAATTTGTAAAATATTTTAGAAAAATATTATTAATTCTTTTATTATTATAACGTCTTATAGATTCTGCCGAACTTATAAAAAGATTATTCGATTCGAAAAGACACACCTACAGTTCTCCTCCTATTTTGTGTTTATTGAAAATTGGATACGTTTAATTTATACTATAAATAGTAACGGACTGAAGAATTAAAATGGAAATGATTTTAGAAAATTGAAGTTATTATCGAAATAAAACAAAAATATTCAAATACGTTCAACCGCAACAAGTAAAAGAAGTTAAATATGAAGAAAGAACTATTTAAACATGGATTAACATGGATTAACATGGATGTAAGTAAATACCACAATCGATCGAGTTTAGCGAAGACTAAAGGAAGTTTAACTGCGTTCGTTTTATTTATACACTATACAATACAGTGTACATTCGATGGGACATGGGGTATATTTGATATCTCTGAATTATACTCGAAAATTAACAGTATTATCCCAATACCTTCATTTAAAAAGAACGACTCTATACAATCAATATACGTATATATTGTACAATATTTTCGAAAATTGTAAATTTGTCATTGACAGATTACTTTAGGAACAACAACCACCTTGGAATTTCAAGTGCTCTTCAAATTTAAATATTCTAATAAAATTTTCTCTAACAATTTACATCTCTCTAGATAATTTTGAATTCTAATCAAATGAAGATTTTATTATAATTACAAAGTTTATAAAGCGTTCTTGTTGTTATTTTGAAATGTCATTCTACCACATAGCTTTTCTCTATTGTTTAAGGGGTTCAAAGTCCTTACCCAAAAATGTATCTCCTATCCTCTTATTGACTTGGCTTTTTTAAAATTATTTTTAAGATTCAATCAGTTTTAAATCCGCATATCTCGTTGTTCTTATTTAAAAAATTGTTGTACTGAACTCATAGCTAGATACCTTGCAGAGGTAATAAAAAAAAAACAATAAAGAAGAAGATTATCTCGTTATTTCTAATGTCCTTAGACCAGCATTTCTCAAATAGTGCTCCGCAAAACGCTGGTGTTTCATTAAATGTTAGGGCGATGAGAGCTACCCGCACAAAAAGTAAGAATCACTTGTGGCTTATAAATTAGCGGTAAGGCTAGGCTTTTTACAAATCCGGAAATACAAGAGCTGGTTATCAACTAGCGAATTTGCACTGAGCGAACACATGGCACATGGTATACCTGAATATAAATTTTGTTGACTAATAGGGGTTCCGCTACTATCAAGAAGTGATGGAAGAGTTCTGCGCGAAAGTTAATTTGCGAAAAGCTGTTCTGAACGGTCTTTTTCAATGCTAAGTTTTTGCGAAACAACCTCTAGATCAATAGTTTTTTCGGTTATTTTTCGGCCACTTGCCACTTTCATATGTTATAATGATTGTTGCTTTTTCTACTACTAATACAATCTTTCGTTTTAAAGCCATCTTCATCACAACACACCTAGTGAAATTTAAAACTAACCTGATAAACTAATACATGAAGCCAGGCATCCCAGATAGTAAATAGAGTAGTAGAACCTCAGTGGCGTAGCAAAAAGTGAATGGGCCCGTATGCAAGCAGAGTTAATGGGCCCTTTGGATAAAGTTTTCATCTTATTTTATTATTAGGTACAATTATTAGGTATTATTTATTAATATGTGAAATTGAAATTTTGAAGGCGGTACTGAATGATGAGACTTTGGAATTGTATTGTATGGTATTGTATTTTGTCGTTTGTCGCAGTTCGTATTAATCGTTGACTGTTTAACTTTTTTATTTGGTGTTCTCTAAGAGTTATTCACTTCTTCAATACAATAAACGTATGTAGGGTAAAACAAGCGAAGAATGGGCACAGCCAAAGAGTACGCAACGCGATTTACTACGAGCACACCCTCAAAAGTGGCGCTATTACAAGTCTCATCAGTCACCTATGACTCGAAGTTCCTACGGGCAAATTTTCGCATGTTGCAGACATACCTATAGTTTAAAAATAATATCATTATTTTGTTTTTGACTGAACTGGATGTAATATTTCTATTTATTTGTACAGAGATTACAAGGGTTGTACTCCAGCCATAAGGGTTTCTCTTCTAGACTAATTGATCTTCAGACTCCCCTCACCTCTAATTTTAGCCCACCTTTCTTTGTTGTATTAAAAATAGGGTGGATAGATGTTGCATTGGCCTGAACGCAAAGAGTACGCATACGGACTCTTGGCTTATACGTCCCACGAAAGGGGAAAACGTTAAGTTACACTGTATACTGTATACATTTAAAATTTTACTTTCTAGCATAATAAAATGGAAAAATATACAAGGAAAACCAATAGAAAATTATTGTTCATCGACGATAACCTTAGAGAAATCACACAAAGATGAGAAAATAGAAAAATGCAAAAAAAACTGGCGAGTACACCACACATCCATTTAATCAAAAGGTGTGATGTTAGTATGCCATCAACTTCCCAATATCTTCAACCATATGAAGATCCAACCACTTTCAAAAGCTAAAATTATACTGTATGAGTACTATGTATTAAATGATTATGAGTACTCTTTGCTGGTATAGTAG
Source organism: Iselma pallidipennis (assembly GCA_037464855.1). Lineage (NCBI taxonomy): Eukaryota > Metazoa > Arthropoda > Insecta > Coleoptera > Meloidae > Iselma > Iselma pallidipennis. Next base: position 8,583 of record JAZBHA010001975.1, on the reverse strand, counting down.
GTAAGAGTACGTATTAAACACATTTTTTGTTATATATAGCATCTTCATAGGTATTTGAAACGCGTTAGGCAAGTAATTATACTAATATTGTCCGCAAAGGGGTGCAAAATAAAATTTACGACAGGCAGGTAGTTTAACGTGGACTACAGGACCCAGGATCGTACTAGAATATTCAAAATCTTGTACTAAAATTATATAGAACTGGAGATATGCTTTTACATATAAAATAATAAAATCATGTATCTTGTTCCAATAAAAAGTTCATAATTATAAAAGTACCTATATACAATATATTTGCAGTTTTAAATAATTTTAATACAATATTTCAAATTTTTCAGTACAGTCCTGTAGTCCACTTGCAACTACCTGCCCGTCATAAATTTTATTTTACACCCCTTTGCGGACAACTTTAGTAAATACTTGCCTAAGGCGTTTCAAATACCTCTGAATAAACTATAAAAGACATAGTTTTTAAGGATTTTAAAGATCGATTATTTAGTTCATATTTACACAGTAAATACTCAAGATACCAAAGTTTCATAATAAACCAATATTTCGACTCTATTTTGAATACGGACTTCTTAAAAAATAAAAGTTCGTTAAGTGCGTACTCTTTGCTTGTTTTCCTATACCTATGTAATTTATAGAAACAAATTCTTTTATTGTTGTGTTAGTTAAATTATAATAAATGTAACTTTAGCATTATGTCAAAATATCTCATTGTCAGTGGAGCGGCAAAAAGAAAGAGAACGGAAGAGGCCAAGGAACAACTTATTATTATCACGAACAATCAGAAAATTAGAACCGTATAAACAGGGCAGGCGGAACGCAGTAAGCAAGTGATGCTGGGCATAAGGGCGCTTGATATCAAGGGGCGTCAATGGTAAGGGCATCTCGGACGGATAAGTAGTCATATAAAAAAATATTAAATCAACATGAATTTGATAATGCTAAACATTGAAATGGGAATAATTCAAGGACGCCATATAAATTCCTGCATAAGGGCGCCAAGCACCCTAGCGCCGGACCTGTGTGAAAATATAACAATATTTCAGCCGTAATTAAATAAAAATTAATGGAATAACTTGAATCGACAAGGGATGAATTTATCTATTTGTAAAAGTACTCCGGTCTCTACTCCTGCCTTTAGAATTAATACCTTAATTCGCCTCCTTATACATACAACCATTCAGTAAATGAATTTGTGCATAAGCACAGAAGACCGTCGAAACCAGAATCGACAATCGTGGAGCTGAAAACTTCGTGACAGCCGAGAATAGTGTCGATTTTGGTTCCGAAGGTGCATTCTGGTTGATACGGGGCCCTAGTTTTAATAACAACTGTATGGTAAGCAATTAGTACTAATACAGCCTTAGACATACAATACAACAATAACAATGCCTTTAACCAAAAAGTTAAACTTAATAATAATATGAGTAATAAACGTGTGGCCTATCTGCGATAGTAAGATGCGAATGCAAATAATCACGAAAAAAATTGTTGCTCGCATCCTATGCCCCCCCCCCCTAGTTCGTGGGCCCGTGTTCACCGCACCCCTGCAGCCCCGATTGTTGCCACACTGTAAAACAGTGTGTTAAGCAATAGTGATGGATTTACCAATATGTTAAACAAACTATAGCTTATGGCTTCATCAAATTATGTTGTTGTTAAAGTATGGAATCAAATTTTTATTAAACATTTTTTTATATATCTTATGGTACCTAACCAAATAATAAAAAGCGGCGTCTGCACTATTCACAGTCGCTCAGCTTCCTTTGATCGAAACCGCATTTCGTTTTTTTTTTTTTGTATTATACATATGTTGTACTCAATTACTCAATTGCCGAATTCGGCCAATGGCCGAAATTTATACCTACAACGTGATGTGGAATTTGCTATTTGCTCAAAACGCGTTTTATCCGAATTAATAAACACCATTACGCGATTTAGGTATGAAAATCGAACATATACGATGTTTATGACTTTATGAATGTTGAAGTAATTGTATTCATTAACTAGGAATAGTATATATTTTTATATAACACGGCTAATGACGCGGTTAGGCCGGATAAGGTAGAAAATAACCCAAAATCACAAAAAGTAAAGTAAATAGTTTCTACATACAATAGGTACATATATCCCCTCGCTCCGCTCGGACCAGACAAAGACCTTGTTAATTTATCTGAAACGCGTTGTGGGCAAATAGCAAATTCCACATCGCGTTATGGGTATACGTTTCGGCAATTCAGCAATTGAGTACAACATACTTATATATGTTGTACTCAATTGCCGAATTCGGTCAGTAGCCGAAATTTTTACCCACAACGCGATGAGGAATTTGCTATTTGCTCAAAACGCGTTTCAGATAAATTAACAAGGTCTTTGTCTGGTCCGAGCGGAGCGAAGCGAGGGGATGTTTGCAGAAACCATTTACTCTGCTTTTTGTGATTCTGGGTTATTTTCGACCTTAGTGTTATATGAAAATGTATACTATTCCTAGTTAATGAATACAGTTACTGAAGGAACACTTACTGAAACATCCATAAAGTCATAAACATCGTATACGTTCGATTTTCATACCTAAATCGTGTAATGGAGTTGATTAACTTGCATAAAACGCGTTTTGAGCAAATAGCAAATTCCACGTCGCGTTGTGGGTAAAAGTTTCGGCCACTGACCGAATTCGGCCATTGGGTACAACATATATAGTATATATTTAATGCAGTTACAAGTTTGCTTCTGGAAGTGCCTTAAAAAATGATTAGCTTAGGGCCTCAGTTACTATAAATCCAGCTCTGGTAAGCAGTAAGTTGTGCTTGATTCAGTTTTGACACAATAACCGGGTTGACGCTATATCCTATGCCGTTATAAACGAGTTCCACTGTATTTAGATTTATAATGGTAGCGGCTAGTTTTTCATAAATCCCTATCTGTTAGATGACTTTCAATACAGACGTGCTTTGTTGAATTTAGATCTGTGCCTTTGCCTATACTTTCTGTACTTTTTGGGCTTTTTGTTGGAGTAGTAGTCAAGTAAATTAATTTTTCAAAATTTTACTCAAAGTTTTACTAAAAAGAGACAAATTCATCATCTATTTTTACAATAAATAATCGAATTTTGGCGGTTTTTGTGATGAAGTAATATATTTAAACACAGGTGGCATCTAATGGTGATTTCTTGAACTGCAATCATTCATTATCTTGTTTGTTTCATTTGTCGCGGTGTAGAGGACGAGTTTTTTGTTTGAAAACACTGACATACAGACAGGTAGAAATTCTCTGTGTTTTGCTTTCAACGATAAAATAACCATTTCGATATAACAAAAAAATAAAAAATAACAATCTATTGTAAACGATAATAATCCGTTTAATATAAATCTAATCAATCTGTTATCAGTTCAGCTACGTCGTTGGTAAGTGAACAGTAAATGAAAATTCCAATTCGCTGGAATACAATATACATACATATACATATTTATTATTAGGCATTTTATAATATAGCCATTTACAAACAAAACCAAAAAAAAAATGGAGGAAAATTTTTCAACACTAATCACATTATTTTTATCATCATTTATTTTTCCACAGAGTATGAAAATGCCTAATAATCAATCAACAGAAAACGGTCTATATGATTATGAAGAAACAACATATTATACTGAACCAATTGAAAATAATGGCGTTGATGAATTTAATAATTCACAAGATGATGACTTTTCTGAATATTTATGGATGGAAAATGAAGAAGAATTTGATAAAGAGGTAATGAATTATAAGCAAATTTATTATTATTATTATTATGGTTGTTTTTTTTTCATTGTAGGTCATGCAACGACTCGAAGAAGAGGCCCTTATGGAACAATGTATTGAAGCTATGTTAGCTGACGAAAATACTGAAGCATCTGCAAGTCACTCCAATCTTTCAGAGTAAGTTTTACTAATAAATAAATAAATAAATATCTTAGATCTGTGATTATCAATGGGCTATGACGTTTAACAATTATAAATAGAACTCTAGTAGCTGTAGTTTTAATGGATTATTATCACTGGATCAGTTTAAGTGTTCCTTTATTTTATTAATTTTTGGATGAAAGAGTACAATAATTACAGTATGATCTATAAAATTTATGGACAGAGTGTACCATACCAAACGTATGTCTATGCATGCTGACTACAGTAACAGTACATCATATAATAGATTATTAACGAATAGTAAAATGTCGACATACGTTCCTTACATCACTCAGTTGACCATAAATTTTGTAGATCATACTGTATATAAAAATCACAACTTACTATTTATGTTGTTTTTGTTTTGAATATATTATCGTGATTCACTTTTGTTTCTTCATATTATATAAAAATAACAATTATTAATTAATATTTGTAATTTACAAATATTAATTAAGAAATATGTATATAATTCATTGATAAGATTATATTTTGATAATTTTGCAGTCCAAACGTTGAAGTATCTAACATGATAAACAACTTGAAATTGGATTGTCCTCAAGTTGTAAAAGAAAGTAATTTAAATCCATTAGCTGCTGAATTTGTACCGAGTAGTGTACATCAATCTACAGAAACAGTAACTGGATCATCTTAAATAATAACAACAATAATAATAATAATGATGATGATGATTTTATTGTTATTATTGTTATAACACTGCAGCAATGGATACTTCGAATCTCACATGTACATAATTATTAAGGAATAGTAATTTTTTTTTGGTAAAAAGTTTTTAAATTTATTTAACTTTTGTGAGATGTTTTCACTAATTTTATTTTGATATTATGTTAATTTGAGAAAATTTATCAGGTTGATTGATTATTAATGTAACTGCTTGTAGAAAGTGAGATTAATTGTTCTTAAGAATATTATTTATTTAAGACACAAAAGATCTCGTATTATATATATATATACATATTATATATAATATTATTGTTTTTGAAGAGTGTGTTATTAAAAAATCTATATTAACACTAATTTCAGTGTGATTAGAGCAGCTTTAATACATGTAATTTTTTTTGTTTTATTGAAAAAAAAAAGTTCTATTCCTTCTATTACTTTGATATAAATGTTCTTGAAATTATGTGTATGTTTATAATTATGGTCAATGTTTAGAATTTTTTGTATAACTTGGTCACATTATTAAGGGTTATTGATTTGTGTTCTAGCATATTTTCTTTCAATTACTATTGGTAATACATAAATTAAATTGTTCTCGCTACAATCTCAGATTTCACATAACCACGTTTTTTTTTCTATGTGGGTGATATAAAAAAGGCTGTGCGAGCACACAAAAAAATATACATAATATGTAACAATAAATTTTTGTATGTCTAGTTCTTTCTGTTTATTGGGATTTTTTTCCATTTAATTTGCTCTCTCATTATAATTGCTACTATAATTACTATTATAATTATTATTATAACATAATTTTGTTGTGGAGAAAATTATCTATTTTAGAACCAATAATTTTGATCAAACAATTATATAAGTTTGTATGATAACTGAGATATAAAAAAAATTAATAAATTATTTGACTTCGATTTTGTTTAAATGATTATATTTTTAAAACTTATATTAGGTGTACAACAAATCGATATTTACCAATAAAGAAGAAACAAAATTTCCAATAACAAGATGATGGGATCATTGGCTTTACTTACAAATATCTTCGAAAATATCTTCATTGGATTGTACAGATGGTGTTGATGATGGTGTACGTGGATATGAAAATGACATAGTTGGAGATAATGTTTCTGTTTTATTATGTGGCAATCTATATTGTGTTTCTAATATTTTCATCTCTGCTTCATACATGATACAATTAATTTTATGTTGTGTTTCAGTTCTCATATATTCATCCATTTTTCGTAATTTTAACGCTATTTGTTGTCCAAACAAATCATATTCATCATTATTTACTGCCTTATTTGATGTTAATTCTTCATTAATTAAACACATCTCCTTATTTTGATTATCATCTTCTGTTGTCATGGTTTGTTTACTTTTTGACTTAAATCCATTTGGTTGGATTTTTGTAATTGTTTGTTTTTGTTGTAATTGTTGAATTGGTATAATTCTTGGACGTTTAACGATTTGTTCGTCAACATAAATTTGATTATTCTTTTTTAAATTAAAATCTTGTGTTTCTAGATTTTCGGTTTGTTGTTGTAATTGTTGATTTGATACATTTTGTGAACGTTTAAGAATTCGTTCATCTATATGAAGTGGGTCTTTTAGTTCTACAGGAACCTCTATTTGTTGTACTTGCAGCTTATCTTCTTCCTGTAAAGAAATTGTTTGAATTTTTTCCTATTATCATTCAGTTAAATATGGCAACGAATAATCAAAAACTGTAAGCACAATTCAACCAACATATACGACATAGTTAATCATAAAATCATGATTTCCACTCGTGCGGGGCCGGACTGGCTTCTTTGGCCCCGGAGAATTTATAAGAAAATAAGGTACCTCTTCAGTTGTTAATAAAAAAAAAACCTTGAAAGATTATCGGTGACCCATCAAACGCAATTTGACCCCTGAAAACTCATTGGCCCCGCGAGAAATTTCCCCATATCCCCCTGTCCAGTTCGGCCCTATGCCCATATAACATTTTTGTTAGCCTTGTCTGTCATATGTCACGTATTACTGTTTACATGTAATCTGTAATTTGTTTAATCATAATTAAACCCGGTCAAATGTTTTGGTCAGCCTTTCAGATGAAAATTCTTACTAACAGTGGCGTAACTACCGTGAGGCACGGAGGCACTTGCCTCCGGGCCCATGCACATAGGGGGCCCATCGGGCCTACTTAACTTAAGAAGTGGTTTGAAAGATATTATAAGCTACACACAAACCCGCCACTGCTTACCAAATACATACTTAGAAATGGGTGACTCTTGGAAAAGGATTTTCAATTGTGGATTGTGTATTTACATCCGGTAAAAGTAACTTTTTTACAACGAACAGTACATCAAAAAATCAATATATTCCCGAGGGATAATTTGATAATAAAGTAAACGGTTGTTAAAGGAGAGACTTTCAAATTTTTATTGTGTTACTCATAATTTAAGATAATCAGTTAGTTTATGAGCATTTTCCATTTTTATTTACATATATGATAAATAGTAAATACACTAGAAAATCAGAAAACAATGTTAATTTTTACACTACCTGGATTATTGCCCTTCTTGTAAATCTATCCTTTAAAAACATCAACATCCTGTAGCCACGCCAAATATTTCTATCTATTTCAGCGGATCCTATACCAGATCTTTTCATGTTTGCAACTTTTTTGTGAGTTCTTCTAAATTGTGTTAAGAGAACATTTAATTTTCTTTCCACTTCTACTGTATCAATCTCTAAAATTTGGCTAATATTCTTCAATGCCTGTTGTTTTTTTGTTCGATTTTTGTAATCGTCATTTTTAAAATCCCACAATATTGGGTGTTCTTTGTATAATGAGATGAGTCGCTCAATTAAATCGTCTGTCCACATAATTAATATAATAGTCGCCAAATCGCCACCGCAATATATAATTTTACGAACATAAAACGCACTGATTCCGAGCTTGATTAGAACAAGTTTGTCGTTGACCTTATCGATTTGATAAGGTTCGTTCAATGTTTGCAACTGGATGCGAACATAACTGAGAGGTTACACGCGACAGTCTTACTGTCACTGCTTAGCATGGTCCCGTTTAACGCTGATCCCTTATAACGTGGTTTTTCTCACCTCAATAATTATATCAATGATTAATAATAATAAAGCGGCTTACTGACAGGTCGGAGCAATTTGCCCGGAGCAATTTGCTTCGCGCAAATTGCTTCGTCCTGTCAGTGACCAACGGCAAGCAGAGCAAGAAATTCAACGAGCAAAATAAAATTTTATCCACAAGATTGTCGACCCACGTGGAGGACGCGCGTGCGCAGATTGGTTTGCTCCATCAAACTTTTTCATCGAGCGTTGTTCACGGTGACTTCGTCGAGCAATTGTCCGACGCTCGTCGAGCAAAAATTTTGCTTCGCGCAAAGTCCTGCTCTGTCAGTAAGCTCCAATTTAAAAACCATGTAAATGACTTCGTCGACCACTTTTTCTTGCTCGGCGAGCAAAATGATCCCGACCTGTCAGTAAGCGGCCTAATAGTAATACCCACAACCTGGCTCTTTGTTTACAAGGTAATTATGTGTAACATGCATGTCGTAATACTACAATGTAGTCCATTGCGCACTCCCGCTCAAAGCTTTTCTTAGTCTGAACGGACTTATATGATGGCACAAATTTAAAACTTAATATCAGTGCGTGAAGCGATCCGCAGAAAATATAAAGCCATTTTTATTAGTAAACTAGACGTGAAACGAAAGAACAATTAATGAAAAAATACGAAAAATTACAGCAGTCCGAGATGTCGTTCTTAACTGAGTTCTACTGTAAGCATAGATATATATATATATATATATAGAACTATTATAGATACAGAACGTCAAATTTTAGTTGAAGCCACTTGTGACGATTATTCGGATCGTGCCGAGACTGTGGCGCCACGGAAATTTGTTGAACTTCATTTATTTT
>JAZBHA010001972.1:0-12063 GCA_037464855.1 Iselma pallidipennis | reverse complement strand
GATTCCAATAAAATTCCAATTAAATAGACCATACCCATTGGAAAAATAATTTTTCTAGCGGAAAAAATTCTCTGATCTCATTATCGAATTTCACTTCATTCTAATTTTTCCTGTTACAATTAAAAAAATTTATATTGTGTTAGAATGAGCAAAGATTTTCTTTCATTTTTTTTTATCAAAAACCTTTACTGTAGGTGTAAATGTATGTCTAAAGAAAATAAAGGAGAGCCTTTTTATTTAAATAACAAAATTTTAACTTATTATTACTGTAAATCGAAATCCGATATTTGTTATAAATTATACGACGTCTTGTGAAAGTTGTTTGGTTGGTTGTCAGGGTCTTTGCAAATGTCAAGACCGTTGTCCAGTAACTTAAAGCATAATCCACTATTGAAACGCCAATTTTCCTTCTTTTGTCCCTTTTCGGTTTTCCCAAAAAATTATTCTTCAAAAGTTATATAAAATTGCGTGTAGTGAAATTTCATATTTTATTATTATTAAAATTGTTTGAAGTGGAGCTTGAAATTCTCAAGAAATTAGAAAAGAGAAAAAGAACAGTCATTCAATGAGAACGGCAAAACGAACAATAAATCTGGGTCGAATTGTGATATTATGCAATTTTAATCCACATTCGATAAATATAGTATGAATTTATAATTGAGGATTAGGCAATGTGAACAAGATTTCATAATTATTAACTGTGAATTGTGACAGTAAAATACTTTATTAAGATTGCGCTCATTTATTGCACACCCCACAGGGAGTGTGCTCTATTATCGGGCAACTCGCCAGAGCTCCATTGTGCTGACGATAGTAGTAATTACTAGGCTAACAATAAGAAGAAGAAATCTATAAAAAATGGGATAGATACCAGATTAATTTTTAATTACATTAAGGCCTAAAATTACTATTCAAAATTTAGATACCTTGCCGTTCGTTAATCTGTACGGCACGGGTGGACACGTTAGAGGTCGCAGTTCTTGATGGATTCATTTGCTTTTTTTATTTTTTTTTGTTCAAGCTCTTATTCAAATTCGCTGTTATCCATCATTGCTATAAGCAATTTTACACCTTTATTATAAAAATATTTAGTGTAAAATTTAATTTTACATCTATCTACTGAGAAAAGTGTAAGATACTCTATTGCTGTGGTTGGTGTATTACTTTACTCAAAAGGGTCGAGTCAAATTAGCTACACTACGATGTTTGGGATTTGGTAACGTATCAAAGGCTTGAACCCGCTTGTAGAAATCCGGCCTATACCTTATAATACAATATTATACATACATACGATTGTTAAATGCTGGTGTCAAGTCTGGATAACAATTTTTGTTTATCAAGCGGTAAAAGAGCAAGGTTAAAGGTTATTTGTGTCTTAACCATTCAACTTATGGATCATTCTATATGATAAGGATTTACCGCTGGAAAAATGTTCGCATATGTATGTTAAAGTTGTAGGTACATCTAATTTCCTCTATCATTGATTACGATCATTTAACGATAATGATAAACAAGTTAGGGAAATAGGTGTTTCTGAATCTATTATTGTAAAATAAGCGTTGTACATAACAAATGAAGATATGTTTGTTTAATTAAATATCAAGTCGCGAGTGTTTAGAAACAAGCTTGTGATTGCGTGAAACACAACATGATTCTTTAATGAACGAAAGCAAGTTCAGGTAGGCCATATTAATGATTTCTACCTGACATAATCGTGGATCAAATCATATGTTTATAGCCAAATATAATAACTTTTTCCTCCTTCATTTCATTTTTTTCCTTTTTCATAAAAGAAAACCACACCGATGGCGAAAAATGTACTTTTCGCACATGTTCCACACAATATTTTTGCTACTATCGTTCTTTATTTCACAAAAAAATCAATTTCAAGTGAAAAATGAATGTATATTTCTGTACACCAAGCTTAAATGTCAAACATGTATGTACCACTGCGTGCGACAAAATTGTTGCTGCACGTTGTCAATAGCAACGTGTGGCACAAATTTTGTCGCATGCTGTGGTACAAAGGTGTACTTCTTCTACCCAAAATGAGTGTCACTTTCCGCACGATCGTAGAAAAAATACATTTAAGAGATAAAAGTAATATTTACAACTTCTAATAAAGAGATAAATATATGTATAATTGTTGTTATGTTTGCTTCATTGTATACGAAATTTGAATGTTACAACGTAGACATTTATGAGACAAGATTGTTTGTGGCTATATACATACGTTTTAGAAATTTTATTGCAAATCAACCAACCATCTAATCAGCTTAAAATACAAAGTATTAAAGAAAAAACTTGTCACAGTATCCGTATCTGTATTAACAATAAAAGTATGTTTAGATTACCACAACCACCTTGAACTTTAATATCAATTCTAAAATTTATATCAAAAAATTGTTGAAATAAAATTTTACTGGTAGAGTTTATCTATTTTAAGGTGTGAATAAATCTGTGAGGTCATTATTTAATAGCAAAAATATTTTTCTACTGGTCAACACCCAAAAAAACGATGAAGTAAATACTACTATAGTATTTTTTTTGTAAGTACTATAAAAATTGACCGTATATTAAAGTATTGTATAATTTATTTTTAAAATACAAGGCCAAACAATATTGTCCGATTTTGTGTTTAATTGCATTGACGATCTTCAGCAAAAATTCTTACTACCGATTAGTCTTTATACACGGTGGTATCGACGTTCGTAGAAATATTGAAATCCTATTTCTTCGTGTAGAGTACGACTGAATTACACCTTTAAACTGGTTCAATTCGCTTGATTAGGCGCAAATAGTAAAATTATTATAAGAGCATGTCGAACAATTGCAAAGATGACCAGTTTTTAATACGTAAGAAGATCTCTCTTTTCTAGCATCTGTTTAGCATTGTAAATTATTATTCTCTATTGTAAGGTTGAAGAAACTCTTATTGGATAGATGAGTCAAAAAATAAATTAACTATAATTAGATATTTATTCAGTTATTGATTAATTATTTGGAATAAAAATTTTTCGTCTAATGTAATGAGTTAGACAAGAACGTATAGATCACGTGACTTAAAGCTGATGGTGTAGTAACACATGTATAGTGAATATGAGCTTACAACTAAATTACTTTGTAATAGGACTCAACAAGGCAATTTGCCTGCTACAGCAACAACAATTGACAATTTTATCATAATTGACAACTAAGGTTGTAAGGTAAGCCTGGTTGTCTCTTTTCTAAAAAATATCTGGTTTTAGAAACGGATCTCCCTTTTTTGGTGCATCTGTTTAAGATTGTAAATTAAAATTGTGTATTGTTGATGATATAGTAGACAAACACTTTTTATGGGTCCTACCGCAAAGTAATATGACTGTAAAAGTCAATATGTATTCACAAAATTTCTAGGAGGTGGGGGTCTGGGACTGGTATATTCAAAGACGTGCTCTAGGTGACATGCAAAAAAAGATAAAACAATAATGCTCAATTAGTGACTTATTATTTCAAAGTTATTATACGTTACGGGTCCGAACCCTAGTCTCTGATTATACTACAAAGGGAGTCTACACTGATAAAAATTTTACCTTGTACGTTGAATGCTGAAATCCAACCCAAAATTTTCGTCGTTCTTGCTAAATAATTATTCACGTTGTACATTGTACGCTAGTGCTCAACAGGCTCGCCCCATTAACCGACGGCCTCAATAAGCGGATTCCACTGTACTATTGTTTCAATATTACTACGAACATCGGTGTTATACTTATACATATTGAGGCAAAATTGATAAATTGATTTCTAAATTAAATTGATAAAAATAATCTTTTCCAATTTTTTGATAACAATAAGATTAGTAGTTTTGAATAATAATTTTAGAGATCCCCCGTCCATAGTTAAGAGTATTATAATAGAAACCAAAATTTTTTGTTAATTCCAACTCATACTGTACATGGTAATTTTATTAATTTCTTCTTAGAAAAAAAAGAAGCGAACATTGCCATGTTTACAGTTCAACAAACTCAGGACGGAATTTCAAGAAGCCCCACCTAAGGTCAGGGTGGGCGAATCATCTGATAATATAACAAAAAATCTTAAATGATAACCTCTGGGTTTCCATTTTTGTGGTTGGTGGTAAAGAGAAATAATTAATAATTTTGATAATGGTTGAATTAGTACAATAGTATTCGTTCATTACAACATCTCATATAACGTCCGCTCGGTTATTACGACAGAATTAATAGTCCCAACTTAGTGACATAAAACCAAATCTATTCAAGGTCCGGTTTCAACGTCAGCACGTCTAAGTTTGGTCTCGGATATGGCGACAAAATTTTCCCCACATGAGGGAACTGATTTGTCTGTAAATAACTAAATGTTCTAATATTACTAACTATATTGTTTTGGCTATCTTATTGTTATTGTGATGTTGTGATGTTGTCCGTGACTGTATAGCTAGGTACTGAAAGCAAAAGACTTTATTTACCGAAAACTCGGACTAGTAAATTCCATTCCTTCATTTCTTTAGGAAAATATGAGGTCATTTTCATTAAAATATTAGGACGATAACCAGTTTGTCCTCGTAGTTCAATTCATAGACATCCCCTAAGGAGAATTGGTTCGTTGCCTTAAACTTTTGGTAAAAAGTAACATCATGTACTTCTAAACAAGTGAAAGGTCAAATTGGTTCATTTCGTGCATTCGGGTACATACTATTTTGCGACTCCATGTGTTTACATCACAGATGATCACACATAAACCTGTATATCTGTATAACGACACTCAAATATATACTAGCTTTAGAGATGTTGTGAATATTGACTTCTACAGTCAAATTACCGAGCGGAAGGACCTAACACAGAGTTTGTTTACTATATCAAAAAAATAAATTTACAGAAGAATGGAGATTTGTTCTTAAAAGCAGGTATTCTGTAGAGATGTACCGGATAGTGCGACAAACACTTGTGATAAGTCCTTATAAGCTAATAAAACAATTAATTATTAGGAATCATGGACTTATTTATTGACATTTCTTATCGACGATTGGCTTACGTTTCGGCTTAGTTTTGAGCCTTCCTCAGAGCTGTAACACCAATATGTCGCATCTCAATTATAAGCCAATATTCACACAAATTCTAAGTTCACTATAGCAGTATGGCGAACCTTTTTGAGAATTGGGTCAAATTGAATTAATTATTTTCTTTAATACTAGCCCGTGGGTCACTAAGTCAGTGGCGTCACTTGGAAATGGGGTTGGGGGGTGGAAAAAGTGTACCACAACGCATGGGTCATTTAAAAAGCCTTCGTGGGTCAGTGTCTGACCCGCGGGTCATAGGTTCGCCACCACTGCGCTATAACATCACTAATTTCGAGCTCCCTTAAGTTTCCTTATAACAGAGTTCTAGTGTCATTTTTTACATGCAATTAATTTAACTGGAACCGATGTTAGTGTCTGGAAATAATGTTGATATTTTTAATATGAATTGATTGATTTTATATTTAGTAATGGCTACTACGTAACAATACATTTCTTAGAATTTGGAGTTCAAAATATGATAATAATAATGAGGAAGTGTTGCTAATTTGTGAAAAAAAGAAGAGAATTTGATGACTATCTTTTAAAATTCTGTGAAACGATACATATTTGGACAGGATTGAATCATTATCGCCTACATACTTCATTTAACAGTTGAACACAGTTTTACTGTTGATGAAAAGTTCAATAATCTCACAAAATCGAATTTTCTTTCTATTATTTCACTGACAGGTATCATATTATAATATCTCAACTAGCAAAATTTTACTGAAATCACACAACCTATACAAATGTTATTTTATTTGACATTTACCAAAATGGGACATCAAAATAAAACTGAAAATAACAAGGATGTTTTATGTGTAATTAGTTTTCAATCAACTTACTGATCATATCAACTTTCTATTATGGCCTTTGACTTGAAAAGCTCAATATCTGTTGCGGATATTGTAGGATTATAAATATTGAATTTAATAATTTATGTAATTATTAACAAGTCGAGTATATTCACCAAAATCTATGACAATTTGAAGGGAAATACTGCAATATATGTACGTTAGCATTTTCTTTTTTTTCCCTGATCACTAATAATTCTTGATTATTTTCAACCTAAAATTGCATTAATGGAAAGTAGACTTTCCGTGGAATTCTAAAGAACGACTTCGTCTCCGTCTCCATCTTCGTCATCGTAATAATGACTTTTTTGAACAAGTCTTCACTTTCGTCTTCTTCTTAGTCTTCTCCCCACCCATTCAAAGTTGACAAACTCAGCCAATAGAAATGAGGATAGATAAATGCTGTTAAAGCGTGGTTAAATATCTTGTGGGCGGAGCCAGCATACCCGTAAAGACGTCCATTAGAATTGCCACGTCCGTACAGACGTCCACCATAGGAAAAGTCATTAAGCGAAGATGACACTGGAGATGACGAAGACCAAGACGGAGACGACGACGCCCTTTAGAATACCACGTTTTGATTATTTCCAATACATAAGATTGCTTTTAATGGAAATCAAGGGCTTAGGTATAGTCAAACCAAGCTTTTTTTCATACAGAAGACCAGATTAATAGACAATATCGCTTCTTACTTATTATCAGCTTATAAAAAGACTTAATATTCTGCTTAAGTGTAGTAACGGTGTAACACTTATAGAAACGTTGTACATGTTACATTTTATTGCCATTTTTTTTTACCTTGTAAAGTTTATCCTTTTGATACCATACGTCCTCCTCGTCTTCCGGGGGTTGAAATGTCGAGTCCATGTGGAGGTCATCTCGAGATCTTGATAGAATTCGACGACGTGAAACCATTTTAGATGGTGTATCTGGCAGAGGTAGTTCTAAAGGCGTAATACTGAAAAAAAGCGAACAAAATATTAAGATGATGTAATTCAAAATTATTTTTAGTAAATGATTGCATATATAAATGTTCATTTGAAATAAACATGTATTTAATTATTGTATTTAAACATTAAATTCCAAGATTTATTTGAATTAAGAAAACAAGGAATGAAAATAAATATTAACATAGAAAGCGAAGAAATTTCGATCTCCTTCAAACATTTTTAACGCAGTTTAATTAGGGCGATTGCTTTCTATAGCATATAATGAGTTTAGTTTAAACCAATTCTTGAAATTCGTAGTAAAAATGATAATAAATTCCCGACATTGTAGAGAAAGTTTTATATAATTTATTGTCGGTTCGAAGACTTCCTAAAGTGACGATAGGTTACTTATTTTATTTACCGCCATTGATCTTAATTTACAATTAGTCTGTTCCATTTAGGTTTGTCTATTATTTGTTGTTGTTGAGGTATTTTCAAGCTCAACTTCATTGAAATCTAGATTGATTGATCTCAATCCTCCAATAGTAGAGGAAAAAAGTCGTCAAACCATCAAATTTGCCATAATTTTCCTTGATACTTAGGAAAAATAAATCATAATTGTATCATTAATAACACTCAAATATACCTTGGACTGCAACGGTACCAGCCCAAATTGCACATAAATCACGTGTTGCATTAAATGCAGCTCCAGCGTTGAGTATATACTAGCCAGTATTTATAGTAGCCATAGTCCGTACAGCACACTGAGTATTGCAAAATACAGCTATTACTGCAAAATGAATTATAAAAAATACTATCGAGCTGTATTGTATTAGAAACAAGAAAATAATGGTTTTCAGATAAATGTATAAAAATTCAAGAACGGCAATAATAAAACAGAAACTTTCATTTTATACTGGACGAGCTGCCAGTGTCATTTACTTTGAAATAACATTATCAACCTGAAATTACACGTAAACTACTTTAAGTCCTTCATTAAAACAAAACTGCTTTACCCTTAAAAAATACAAATGACACATTTAAAATGTTAGTTTTTAACTTCTTTATTATTTGCCCGTAATATCAGTACACCAAGAAAGCAGAATTGAAAAACTGTCGTTAAAAGTAAAAATGCATTAAAATTCAATAAACAAAAATTTTAAATATTTTTCTTAACATAGGTGTCCAGAAATCAAGATTTACTTAGAGACTTCAATGTTAGATCAGAAGCTAAACCCTTTTAAGAAATCTTTTTCTGTTGTTTATTTATAAGGTCATTACTCCACAAAAGCTGAATTGGTGATTTCTCTCAGGTACAACACGAAAGTCAATAAACAAATATTTAGAGAATTTTTAAACTTTATTTGAAAACCAAAATTTATTTGATATCTATCGGATTTTAAACTTTTCGTTTTGTTTTAGTTAGTCTTATTAAATGTACGATCCTTTTTGTGATTCAGTTTTATCAACATTATCCATTGTTAAAACTATTACATTATAATGATGATGTCATGAAATCGGTACATCAAAATATTATTTATTCACAAATTCTTAAAGGTCATATCCTATTGTTCATTTGATTATTACAGTCAATCAAACATAGCCTCCAATCAATTAGGATATTGAAAACAATAGTAATGTAAAAAATTCAACCACAACTGTAGATTTTTTTGTCCTGTTCACTGCAACGGAATTTAGTTAATCTAACTGCATTTGCAACAGAAATTTTGTCGCGTTTTAGTTAAATCTAGCGCTGAATAACAAAACCAATTCTTCACTTCAAATAAGTTAGAATAATTAAATCCAGAATGTTTGGAATTATTACATGAATTTATTGTCATTCTTAACCTTAATTGTTTTATAATGTAGCTGTAGTAATGTTCGACCCTGGAAATTAATCGATTGACTTTTTAAATGTAAATGTATGTGTTGTCAAAACTTATGTTACAATATAATTTTTAAACAATCCAACATGCGTAAATTCTAAGTTTTATGTCTGAATAGATTTTAATAATCCATTCAAGATAAAAATAATAAGCGAATGCCAAAATCCTATAATATTATTGTGCTTTCTAAGAATCTTTTTGCTAGCAAACACTATTTTAAACTACATCTCCAAAGAGTACACTGGATTTTTTTACAGATGTAAAATTAAAATCTCTGTGATTGAACAATATCGAATAGTCAAATAATACTTGTTTGTTGCCACAAACAACCATTTGTTGCTCCTTGTTCTTCCACGTTAATGCCTAATTTGCACGCTGCAAGTAGTTAATGCAGGTTACTAAATCAAGTAACTAAATTTAGTTGGTTGCATCATGTAGACAGCTTCGTTTAGTACTTGATCAACTAAGCAATTTAGTGATTCATTTAGTCAAGTGAATAGAAATTGTTTCTATTTACTTCCATTATTAACTAAACTAAACACGTCAGTGGCGCAGGCAAGGGGGGGCTATTGGGCTATAGCCCCCCCCTTGGCAGTATCTGCTGCTTCCTGAATGGTTAAATCTACCGAAAAAAACGATAAAATGATAAAATGAAATGTAATTATCCCATTCAAGCATAATTACTATTAATTAACAATAATACTTGGAACCAATGAAGTATTAAAAGTATTCCACTGATCTCAAAAGACTGAGAAATTTTGCTCTAGCCCCCCCCTTAAGGACATCCTGGCTGCGCCACTGAAACACGTATACCTAGACAGGCAAATTTAGCAAGGTATGGTGTATTCCGAGATATTTGGAACTCATTAGGCGGCTACTTACTACTGTTGACCGCAAAGGGACAGATAATCCGAGGAATTCTAATAAACGTCTCCGTCTCCGTCTCCGTCATCGTCATCTCCGGTGTCATCTTCCCTTTTCGGTGGTGGACGTCCGTACGGACTTGGCAATTCTAATGGACGTCTTTACGGACGTGCTGGCTCCACCCAAAAGACTCTAAGCGCTATATTTAACCACGTTTTAACCGCATATATCTATCCTTATTTCTATCTATATCCTCTATGCTTATCTACTATTGGCTGAGTTTGTCAACTGTACATGAGTGGGGAGCAGACGAAGGTGAAAACTTGCTCGAAAGAATTGTCAAAAAAGTCGTTGTCACGATGACGAAGACGGAGACGGAGACGTTTTTTAGAATAGCTTTGAATAATAACAATAAAAGCTATACGCAAATATAATTAAAGTGTCGGTCTGGGATTCCGAAATAAATGAATGTTTATCACTATTTTGAATTATCCATAGGATATTTAAGAGTAAGCGACGGTTTTTAAATTTTTGTCTGTCTATCTGTCTGTTTGTTTGTCCGGCTTAAAGTCAAAAGCAACTGGACAAATTTCAATGAAACTTGCAAAGTTTGTAGAAAGCACTGTCGGTCACAACACGCTTTTCTATATTTCAGACGGTTCTGAAATTATAAGATAAATCTGTTGTCTTATAACTGCGGGACCGTATGCTGTTACCGTCGTGTGGCTCACTGTTCCGTTCGGTCTAGTCACTACGTATGAGCGGCTTAATAGTGACACACGTGTATTAAGAGCTTAGCGTGTAAAGTAATTTCAATATCCTCCCATAACATTACATGCTAAAAAGGCTTTTGATTTTCTCTATACAGGAAAGGTACCCCGTACCCCGTATGAATGAAATTTAAAAGTCATAAGTATAAAATTAATACAACAGAAAAACAAGAAAATATTTCTAGGCAGAGAGTATCACCATATGACATAATTAAATGATCAACGGTATGGACCAGTAGAAAACATACCTGGATTTAGAACAGTACGTAATTTGTAAACTTGTAATATAATAGAAGATTTCGAGGCTCCTAAATTGCCCGTATGCAACTGTTTAACAGACTTAGGCCCTCGAGCCGGCTCTGCGAAAACACAGAAATAAGAACAAAATGGAAAAATGCAAAACAAAATAAGTTAGACCAAAGATATCGTTATCATATCATATTGAGCACCAACTCTTAGTATACAGAAAACATAACCTTACGATGAAACGACAAATGTCGCCAATGCGGAATAGACCAGAAACGGTCGAGCATATGACCTTTGGGTGCTGACAATTAGTTACAATACAATATACAGACCGTCATAATTCAATTGCAAGAGTAATACATTGTATAGGAACTAGCAAAGTTTAGGGAAACTCATCAAGTAATAAAATTACAAATGTAAATACAATGTTTACGAGCTGTCACTCAAAGCAGGTAGCTGTCTCCTATTTTGTGGATTGTCTATTGTCAACGTAAACTAAATAGGCGGCAGAGTCGTACTTTTACATTTACAAAAGCCCAAGAAAATTCAAATACTCTTGTTTTTCAAGGAAGATTAGAAATGTTTTACTTAAAATTAACGGAGAAATTTCAATAGACCTAAAACTACATTTATTGAATACGTTTTTTCTCTAAATTCAATCCAAATCGAAAAGAAATTTTAAATACGGCACTGTTTTGTGACCAACTCTTCAACAACCGCATGTCTTTGAAATGACAGGTATTAATCTCACTCTGTGAGGGTTCCTTGTAAGAAAAGTTTTATTATTTAGTGGCTTTCACAAAACTTTGCATTTGACTATACAGTTGTCAACACACATGATCTCGCATCATCAATATTTCAAGTAACATCCAGTATTACAAACGTTCTTGGGATAAAACGCTACTTACAGATTAAACTACACATAATAGCGTAGACATCACATTGTTAGACAAAAGAAGTAAACACATACATATTTATTTGAAATATCGGATCGGTACCAAGCGATTAAAATATTCAGTGTACTGAAGCACCAGCCACTTGCTATGGAATTAAAAAGAATTTGGAAGCAAGAGAAAGTCATTACAGTTTCTTAACAGCAGTGCTTGAGAACTTTGGACGCGAAGACAATTTCGTGTACTGGAAACGAAAAATCGAAAAACCAGACTATTTTAAAAATTTGGCACCAAAAAATTACAGCATTCTGTGTGGCTGCACTAATAATTAACGGAGATAACATCGAAATCATTTACCGAAGGTACACTCCGCAAAATTGAAGATCATTTTTAACTTCATACATTATATATAAAATATCTTTAGACTTAAATAGAATATCCCTGTTTTAAGAATCTTTTCACACTACGCCGTACGGCATTTTTGCCGTACAAACGGCGAAAATGCCGAGTAAGATTTCTCCCACCCTTTCTTGACAACATCAGCTTATGCCAGTACCGTATT